>CAMPET010000246.1:99562-109685 GCA_946803715.1 Beroe ovata | reverse complement strand
ATCATAGCTCAAGGACCATCAGAAACGCAGACAACCAAAATTTCACATCAATCTGATAATCGGTTTCCATGTTAAAGGCCGCCATAGCCCATTTTCCTACCAAAACATGTCAGTTTGAGCGAGCATTTGAGGAAAGCTCCCAAACGGATTAAGCTACAGTCTTGAAACTTATATCATACTTCAAGGACCATAAGAAACTCAGACAACCAAAATTTCAGGACAATCCGATAATCAATTCCCAAGTTAATCGCCACCATAACCCCTTATCCACCCAAAACATGCAAGTTTGGGTGAGCAATTGAGGATAGATCCCAAACGGATAAAGCTATAGTCTTGAAACTTCTATCATAGCTCAAGGACCATCAGAAACTCGGACAACCAAAATTTCACATCAAACTGATTATCAGTGTCCAAGTTAAAGGCCGCCATAACACCTTATCCGCCCAAAACGTGTCGGCTTGAGCGAGCATTTGAGGATAGCTCCCAAACGGATTAAGCTACAGACTGGAAAGTTCTGTCATAGCTCAAGGACTATTAGAAGCTCGGAGAACCAAAATTCCACGTCAAACTGATAATCGCTTTCCAAGTAAAGGGCCGAAGTTGTGGCATTGTGGGAGCAAACGTACTGCTACAGACATACATTATGATATAGAAAGGAACAATTTGACCCACCTGACTTGGTAGAAAGTGGAACTGTATATTCGGGTGCTCCACCCCCGGTCTTGACCTGATGAATCCACCCGCCTCAAGGTGGGCTGAGCCACATAACCCACTTCGGTCGAGGAACCATTGGACCCCGATCCGGACCATGTTGTGAGGTTGCTGCCATTTGTAAAGAGTGATGGGTTGAGTGCACTCTTGCTGTACGTATACCTGGGGTTTGTAAGGGTGAAATTGGGGAGTTTACCACAATGCTACTGAACGCACATTACATACATTGACATTTCTTAGACCCGATGATTTGACCATATACATCAATGATAATCTATACGATCACTATTACTGTTTGATGATTTTCTTATCACTCACCTCAATATGATCCTGTAGATTCTGCCCCACACCAGGCAAATCAACCTCCACCCCAATACCATGCTCGTACAGATGCTCCCCCGGCCCAATTCCGGACAACATGAGCAACTGAGGGGAGTTGATAGCACCCCCAGACAGAATCACTCTCCTCTCCGCCCGGGCGAAGTGCAGAGCACCGTTCTTCCGGTATTCCACGCCCACTGCCCGCCCGCTCTCCATCACAACTCTACTCGCCAAACACCCCGTTTCCGCTGAGAGATTATCCGCAGATTTTACCGCTTCGTGGAGGTAGCCCACGGCAGCAGAGCACCTCATCCCACCCCACGTGGTGCTATCCATGGGGCCGAACCCCTCTTGTTGGTACCCATTCATATCATCTGTGTAGGGGTATCCTGCCTCCTGTGCCGCAGTGATAAACGCGTGGTATAACGCGTTATCTAACGCGTGACGCGTGACCCCCACCGGACCACTCCCTCCTCTGTAATCATCCTCGCCGAGGGAGTGCTTTGTGGATTTCTTGAAGTAGGGAAGGCAGTGAGCGTAGTCCCAACCTGTGGCCCCCTCTCGGGCCCACCTGTCATAGTCCAGGGCGTGGCCCCGGATGTAGACCATGGCGTTCAGCGAGCTACTCCCGCCCCAAACCCGTCCCCGGGGCCAGTACATGACCCGGTTATTGAGGTGTTTCTGGGGGGTCGTGTGGTAGAACCAGTTGTACTTATCGTCACACAGATTGTACATCAGTGCTGACGGCATGTGAATCTTCCAGAGGAGGAGTTTGGAGCCGAGCCAAGTGTCTTTTGGTCCGGCTTCCAGAGATAAGACGGAGGAGAGACCGTCTTCAGAGAGACGTTTAGCGAGGACACAACCCGCCGAACCGGCGCCAACTATGACGTAATCATGGAGAGACTCGGAGGAGTATTTGGTTGCCAGGTGACGAGATTGTGGTGTTAATAGAGCTGAGTTTGGTGGTGTCAAGCGTCGAGAAGATGTGAGATGTGATACTCCACGACATTGTGGACTCAAAGTTTTCTGATGTCTTGTTGAGGAGAATGTAGTTTGTAGAGGAGTACAGGAGAGGAGGAGAAATCGTGGAGCTGGTCTTGACAAGAGTACATTTGATATCATCCTAACTAAAGAGTTGAGCTTTTGGTTAGATTGTTTCAGCTAAAATATCACATGAAATAATTAACAGGAAAATAGTGTCTCTCATCAAACTTATTTGTTGTTCGTGATATCGCAGAATGACAACTACCGTGGATATAGAGACCTATCATTTCTTTTTTCCTGATAAACCTCGTAATTTCCTCACTCATTCTGTCGACTCTACCTCCTGATTCCCTGTCAATACTCACTCCTCCCCTCAAATATAGGTACCTGCCGCAGTTTTATGCTCCTTGAGAGCCTCCTGGATCGTCTGTATCTGAGTTGAGCACGCTGACAGCATCTTCTCTTCCAGCCTGTTGAACTCATCGAAACAGCCCCACGCTCCTACTTGACAAAGACCCACAAAGATACGGCCCATGGCCTGGGAGAAGGGAAATAAGGTCCCGTCAGGATTCTCATAGGAACAGGAAGAGAGAAGAAAAGGGAGAAACGAAGGTGAAACACAGAATCATGAGACATAACACGCAAGATGAACGTTGGATGGTAGGAGCTCAATTCTATGGACTGACCTGGAAGTCGAATGTCTCATCACAGTTGAAGACAAGGACAAATCTACCCAGCTGGTTACCGAGCGCTTTCACAGACTCTGTCTTTCCAGTACCAGCAGGTCCTGGAATGGAGAGACAGAGGGATTAGTTTTCCATGGATTCGGAATGAGATAATGGAAATACGAGGACGTGAGATTTGGTACTTTCTCATTTCGGCGAGTTATCAAAACAGTTTGTTGTTTCACTGCCACAGATTAAGGTTAAAACGTGTTAAGATCACTGTCAAATCACACGAAAAAATCTCAAGACTATTAAAAAAGACCAATCAGTTCCTCACCGAATGGTGATCCACCCAGCCGCTCCTCCAGAGCCTGGGTCATAGTCAGATAACACCTATCTGTGAGCGGAGTTTGCACCAACTTGTCCGTTACTCCCAGATACTCAAATCCGTAGTTGAACTGAGGAATGCAGGTCATGGTGAGGAGAGATTAGAGAATGGAAAGTGAGGGAAGGAGTGAGGAAAGGATTGAACGTGAGGATGAAGAATAAGTGAGAGGTACCTGAGCATTTGCCATCCTGATTGACAGTTGCTTCAACACCTCTGTTTCCAAAGGATTGTAGTAGAACCTGAAAATTAACACTCAAGAGATTCTCATACAAAAAAGGAAACAGAAAGTTCGGGATCAAAAAAGGGAAAACAGGGCTGAACAATTCTCATTGTAAATTGAATGTTCGATATAGACAAAACAACGTGCTCTGATTGGTTGGTACCTCATCTGGCAGAGCCAATCAAACGACTTGTTACTCGTGATCCCATCAGCAATCAGCTGTCTCGTGACATCTCTCTGATGAACCAGCTCGGTGATAAGTTGTTCCATTTTCTTCCGTTTGACGGGGGCTTGGTCCTGGAGGACTCCGTCAGCGAGGATGTTTAGTGTTTCCTCAACCTGGGAATGGAGAAGGGGTTGTTTACCGCTGTCCGCTGATAGGGAGGAGAGGGGAGATGTTGTTAGTTGTTGTTAGTTGTTTGTTGTTTGTTGTTAGTTGTTAGTGAGGGTGTGGTTGGTTTTTGTTGAGAACACACGATTAAAGTTGCTCATCGAAGCAAATCTATGCTAATATAGACCCTATGATTCTAGTTTTATTAGAGATAAGAATCGAAAAATCATCACCTGCTGGAGCACTTCCTTCAATATTCCAGGATCCGACCCTCCCTCTATCTTGGAAAGGGCGGTGTCACAGCTCTCAGACCACGTGATTTGTGAAGCAAGGAGAACTAGCTGTGCCTGCAGATCGGGGAGAGAGATTGATGAAGGAGTAAAGATAAGATGTATGAATACGATTGAAAATCGTTGAATAATATGCTGATTGATTTAACAATTCTCAGGCACATTTCTTCCAAAACTCACCTGGTACTTCCCAATCCAGATCATGTACTGCTCCTTATCGAACACCCCACTCGACCTAAAGTCCTTGACCTGACCTACAGCTGCAGAGAGGAGGGTAGCTAGGGTCAGTCTCATCTCCTTCTCGAGTAGACCTAGCCAGTCGTTGATTTGGGGGTGTTCAGTCAGGACTATTGGGTTGAGGAACATCAACTGAATGGGGGAAGGAGGGTGGAGTTAGCGGACTTTTTCCGAGGAATGAACTGTCAAGAAAGATCATAGTTGAGAGCCGCCCTAAACTTCTTCCAAACCATTCGCAAAGCAACCTCCTGGATTCCCGAGCTCTCTAAATCCGAGAGATTGAAGTTCACAGTTGAAGCTCACGGAGATCTCAAGATCTCAAACTACCCTCTTCCCGACTCACGTCTTCCCCTTCCCGAGAAGCGACGCCCACAATGGTCGTATCATCTTCGGATAACAGGATAGTGGAGATCCCTGCAAACATCTTCCTAAAGTGTTTCTGTATCTTCTGTACGTTCTTGCTGTTTCCAATGATGTCCAGAAGATCTTCGTCTCCCACAAAGTAGAATCTGAGTGAAGATGGTCGTGCTTCTTCGGAGGTTCGCTCATTCAATTCATTTTTTTTCACCGAGAATGGATCTCAAGGTAATCAAACTGGTCAATCGTAGGAAAGACGGTTAATCAACATCGCATGATCGTTGAAACAAATAAGAATCACGTGACTAGTGACAATACTAACCGTGGGAAACCAGCTCGTTCTCTTTCCAGATACTCTCCCAGAGCTTTCTGTATTTTCTGCAACAGATCAGCAAGTCGCTCCAGTGACCGCTGTACTCCGTTGATTGTCAACACATTCATGAGAAGGGGAGACTTGACGACTTTCTTCATCAGCCCGATGAATTCAGTGCTTATGCTGCACGAGAGAGGATGTGGTGTGAGGAAAGGAGGGATAGATCGCATCCTACTTTGATGTTTCGAATATAACCATTGATCAAAAATTTCGGAAACAACAATTTCTCTCCGTACAAATATTGGCAACCGGCCAATTTCATTCTTTTGAAAGTGCCTCTTACCTAGCAAATCGACCGGTCTCCACTGGCAGTAGATGAGGGATATCTGCACTTCCACTGAATATCCCATCCAGGTAGACCCATCGTCTCTGTACATCAATCCACACGTCAAACAGTGAGTTGATACGGTTCAACTTGTCTTCCCACGCGAGAGCGTCCTCTTCAAACACCTGGGGGAAGATGAGGATGACGACGTAGTTTTTTGGAAAACTAAGTTGAAGCAGACTAAACCCAGTCACATAACGATTCACTTATTTTGAGGTTATTTTGTAAATAACATTTTGTAATTAACATCCTCCTTACCTTGTAGAAAGGTGAGAGTTTCATGGCGGATACTGAGTTGATGTGCTCTCTCACACCATCAAACAGATCATCCCATCCCCGGATCAGCCGACACCGCTTCTGATAGTCGATGAGTTCCAACTCATACGAGTTCCACTTCTCCCTGACTTGTTTGAGGAACTCCTCTAGCGCCATCTCACCCTAAGGGGGAGAGAGGGGGTGTGAGATAACTTTGCAAAGGAGGAGTAACTCTGTGAAGGACCGGGTTGGTTTTATGGAGGAGCAATTACTTACCTGAGCTGTAGTGATGATATCATTGACGATCATTTCATTTTTGAGCAGGTCAACAGCCCAAACTTGTCCAAGAGTCAAGTCTGCCATCACCCAAACCACATTCAGTTGCTTCATCATGGACTTCCAGTGTCGTTCCTTCAGTGCCTCAGATTTGAGAGCCACAATTGTGGAGTTAACCTGGAATAAGGTGAGTTCAGACACCAGATTTAGCACCTGATATTTCACCTGACGACTTGCCCTCCCTTGAACCTAATTTGTCTCAATGAAAAGGTAACGGTAGTTGACATTCCCTGCAAAACCAACAAATATCAGGCCGAATTAAAAACTTGAAAAGCAAGAAGAGAATCAGTGATAAGCGGACTCTGTTTCCTTAAACCGGTTTAACTGGTTTATTAGATTTTCTGTAATCCAATATGGCTGAAAAAACAGTGATTTTCCGTGCACGGATTTTTAGGAGAAGATTATCACAAAAAAGGCGGCAGAGATGATTCCATGATGAGCATTACGAAGAAAATTCTTTCTTTCCTCACTGACGCTCACCTTGATGTAATTTCTCAGCACTTTTGTGACGTAGTCATAGCTGCTGTAACTTCTCAATCTGGCGGGCATTGCTTTACACTGGGTGAGGAGTGTGTCAAGTCCAGATCTCACTTTCCTTGGTGAGATGCTCAGCCATGGCTTTTCCTTCCATTCGTCAATCTGGGGGAGTGGTGGTGTCACGGAGAGAAAAGTGGTGTCAAGGAGTGAAAGTGGTGCCAAGGAGTGAAAGTGATGTCAAGTAGTGGAGGTGGTGTCAAGGAGCGAAAAGTGCTGTTAAGATCAAAAGTGGTGTCAATGACAGAAAAGTGGTGTCAAGGAGTGAAAGTTGTGTCAGTTAACAGTGTCATTGGTCAAACCTGTGTCCAGATGGAGCTCAGCTCTCTCCACACTTCATTCAAATCCTTCACCTCCTCCAAGATAATCTCCAGCTGGTTATCTTGCGGGCTTCCTGAGCAAAAAACCAATCAGAAACAATCGAGATGTGTATCAACCAATGGGAATCAAGAATTAGAATTCTCGCTAGCCAATCACGAAGCAGTATTGACGATAAGTAACCAATCAGGGGCAAGTACCTGCGGAGGTCAGCTCCAGAGCTTCCTTAGCTTTTGCAACATTGTCCCTCTCCTCTTTCAGCTTCATGAACTTCTTCTCAAACAGTACTAGCGTCTGAGGGGTGAGAGTGGTGAATTGGATGTTCATCTTCGATAATCTACTTTTCATTGAGAATCATCTGTCTATTTGCTAAGTTTTGCAAGCTGCAATCTCGGTTGCGACATATATTTTGCAGATTCCCGATTTGTTTGGTTCGTGACTTCACAATGAGCACAAACCACATGAGACACGTGAATAGACACGTGATTCATGGTGTAATATGAGTCGGCTGATAACAGAGGTCAGAGTACAAGTCGTTATCACTGCAGTGGGGTGATGACTGGTTGACAATATACGCAGCCACACACACACAGTACACAGTACAAACACACAGTACAAACACACAGTACAAACACACATACACACACACACACACAAACACAGACACAGACACAGTACACAGTANCACACACACACACACACACACACACACACGCAGTACACAGTACAAACACACATACTCACACAACCGCATAGCCACATTCAACATTCTAAGATGGCAAGTCATAGTCTTTAGTCAATACGCGATTCCATTATTCAACGCATCTATGTCTTGAGTCTACACGCTACACAGACACACTCAAAAAACGACGACCAAAGTGAGCCACTAATTGACGTGAAAACCTTTGCTCAATACCGAAACCCAGATAAACTAGAATTCCCCCGATAACTCACATCAAGAGCATCGGACGGCTTGATGCTCCCCTGGATCGGCTTGTTGATGTTCCACTCTCCGAGCAGATCACTGGTCCGGGTGGAGAGAGCTTTGTCCTCCGATATGATCCTCTCTTGCAGTTGAGAGACCTGGAAAATCACGCGTTAGAAATCACGCGTGTGTAATAGTGGAATGCGTGAGAAATAGTAGAAAGCGTGATTCGGGGACATGCGTGAGTCGGGGACATGCGTGAGTTGGGGACATGCTTGAGTTGGGGACATGCTTGAGTCGGGGACATGCTTGAGATTGAAATGAGGTGTGAGAGGGAGACGAACGCGTGGGGTAGAGTCTCAGATTCTCAGAGTATTGCTCATTCAGATAGATGAATCACGATGAATCACTGAGAAAAACTCATACATTTTACCTGCTGTTGGATGTGCATGTCTTTCTTCTTCAGAATAGCACAGAAAGCGTCCCATTCTCCCTCCACGTGATCCACATAGACCCAGTTATTGGGGAATTGGAAGCGCTGTCGTTCCAATATGCGCTGTCCGCTTGTGAATGTCTGAGGGAATCGGTAAAATTGATATTCGTTAAAACCACTATTCATTCACACCACTTGACAATACTTATTTGTTGACACCACTTTCTCCTCTTGACACCACTTTCTCCCCTAGACACCACTTTCTCCCCTTGACACCACTTTCTCCTCTTGACACTACTTATTTGTTGACACCACTTTCTCCCTTGACACCACTTCCCCTTGACAGTTGACACCACTCACCTCCACTTGCTCCTGCCACTGACGCATGTTTCTCTTTAGCTGCTGCACGTACGTCACAAACTGTACCGCGTCAGCTGTACTAGAGGTGTCAAGAGATGAAGTCTCCAGATCTGTGCGAGACTTGTTGATTTCCAGTTGAAATCCGCTCATGCTTTCTCCCAGCATTTGACCTGCGCACGAGAAGGTGCATATATAGGTGGAGAACAATTTGTGTGGGAGATATCCCAGATGCTGCCGTAAAATTGGCCAGTTTTGGGCGGATAAGCAGTTAGGTATTGGCCCATAGGTTGTAAACAATCGACATCGTTCAATCCGTTCGGGAAGTATCCTTGGATCCTCTATTTGCCTGGTATCCAATAATCCCTCATTAATTAATTAATTAATTATTTCTCTATCTCCCTCACCGAATCTGGAGAGTATTTCCTTGTGCCATGTATCGTACTTCATGTTGATCTTAGTCTGGACCTGACTGTAGTCCACGACCAGGGGACCGAACTGTTCTCGAGTCTCCATCTTGTCTATTGTCAGGCGGTGCTTCCTGGCGGGGGTTGGGGGGTCACGTGATGAGACGATCTTCAAATATATTGGGGGTTTGGGGAGAGGTGGTGATTAGTGGTCAGGAAGCTGGAGGAATATCGTAATAAGAGTTGAAGAGAGAAAAGAAAATGGTTTTGAACTCAAGTGAAGATAGGTCTTATTCGTCATAGGTAATACATAAAATCTCACTTGATATCGTTGAGTAGTTTCTGCCATAAGTTGAGGTCCTCCCCGACTCTACTACAGATCACACCCATATCCATGTCCCACAGACTTTGGTAGTTGAGCCACACACTGCTGTACTTGTCGGCCTTCGCCAAGTTGTCCTCGATAGCGGTCAGACAGTCCGTGTAGGATTTCACAGTTTCTTCGCATCCTGAAATAAGCACAGTTGAGTTTAGAGTCCCTTCGAATCTTCGAGGATCTCAAAATCAACACGATATCCAATGGGACTTCATCGGAAATCGCCAGTGAACTTGCCCCGATCCACAATCCCAAGTTTTACGTTTTACTCTCAAATGAGATTCAAAAACGGTAAGCGTTCCCAAAACCTTGCCACCTCTCTATATGAATCTCTGACTAATCCATCTCCACCTCTGATTATCAATCTTTGACTAACCAGTGAGCAGGTTCCTGTGAGTTGTGTCTCCCGCCGTCACCTCAATACCCACAGTATATCTAGTACTCTGGAGTGTGTTTAGTCCGCATATCGTACCCACGTAGCTGTTCAGGTGGTTTGTCAGGATGGCACGTGACTTGTCAATTGGGGGATGTACCGTGATCTCCTGGGGAATTGTGGGGTTAGGGGGTTGGGGAGTTGGGGAGTGGAAGAAGTGCGAGGTAGGAGTGTGAAGTTACAGTTAAGGACTAAGGAGTGGGGGGAAATGGTGGAGGGGAGCAGCAAGGGGTGAGTATGGTAATGGACGGAATGGGGACTAACAAAAGGGGAGCACATACAAAGGTAGTCATATGGCGTGTGGGAGAGTAGCAATGGAAGAGGCTTGGTTCAAAGAGGACGTATCCCCGACATAACCCCACATTGATTGATCGGAATAACTCAATACGCCTCACACAAACCTGATTCACGATGACAACATCATGAACTTGGCTCGGAATATTTGGCTCTCCGCCAGGTTTGAAGAATCCTGTTCCCAAACTCTCTTCATCCGGAGCAGCGGCGTCTGCGAAGAGAGATTCATGTGTGTGTTTGTGTGTGTGTGAGT
>CAMPET010000246.1:88025-99236 GCA_946803715.1 Beroe ovata | reverse complement strand
TGGTGCGTCCCATTGATTTTCGTGTTTTGCAGTGAATGCTTCCCACAGGTTTGAAATCGCGATTTGGGCGTGGTTTCACGGCTAGTATGGATTCAACATGATCATAAATATGATTGATACTTGTAGTCTGAGAGTAGGAGAGATGATTTGGTGAAAAATTGACGTCCTATATACCCGTTTAGTCTTTATCAAAGAGCTTCAAAAATGGAGTATAAAAGTGTGGGCATCATCGATCACATTTTCCACCGCTACTGAGATCAGAAATTTGACGAAAAGTTTTTTGGCCGATTTTCATGGAAGTACCACCGATTCCTACGTAATTTTGGACGCTGAATCGATTGCCGACCGAATTTCGGCCCTATCTTGCTTCCCTGAGGTGCTGTCTGTCTCGTGAATTAGGAGTATTTATCGAAGGTTTAACTGGAATTTTCGTCTATTTTTCGATGAGCTAGCTCAAAAATTTGTTCAGATTCGGATTCTACGTCGAAAAGTAGGCCAGGAACATCTATTACGAGTTATCGTACGGAGAAAAAATATTTGACCCATCGTGCGTCCCATTGATTTTCGTGTTTTGCAGTTAATGCTTCCCACAGGTTTGAAATCGTGTTTTGGGTGTGGTTTCACGGTGCCTATGGAGTCTGCATGATCATCAAAAGGGTTGATACTTGCAGTCTGAGAGTAGGAGAATTGATTTGGTGAAAAATTGACGTCCTAAGTACCCGTTTAGTCTTCATTAAAGACCTTCAAAAATGGAGTATAAAAGTGTGGGCACCATCGATTTCATTTCTACCGATACTGAGATCAGAAATTTGACGAAAAGTTTTTTGGCCGATTTTCATGTAAGTGCCATCGTTTCCTATGTAATTTTGGACGCTGAATCGATTGCCGACCGAATTGAGGCTCTATGTCACTTCCCTGAGGAGCTATCTGACTCGTGAATAAGGACTATTTATCAAAAGTTGAACTGGAATTTTCGCCTATTTCTCGATGAGCTAGATCAAAAATTCGTTCAGATTCGGATTCTACGTCGAAAAGTAGGCCAAGAACACCTATTACGAGTAATCGTACGGAGAAAAAATTTTTGACCCATCTGGTGCGTCCCATTGATTTTCGTGTTTTGCGGTTAATGCTTCCCACAGGTTTGAAATCGTGATTTGGGCGTGGTTTCATGGCGCCTATGGAATCTGCGTGATCATGAAAAGTGTTGATACTTGAAGTCTGAGAGTAGGAGAGCTGATTTGGTGAAAAATTGACGCCCTCAGTACCCATTTAGTCTTCGTTAGAGACCTTCAAAAATGGAGTATAAAAGTGTGGGCATCATCGATTACATTTTCCACCGATACTGAGATCAGAAATTTGACGAAAATTTTCTCGCCGATTTTTATGTAAATACTATCGATTCCTATGTAATTTTGGACGCTGAATCGATTCCCGGTCGAATTTTGGCCCTATCTTGCTTCCCTGGGGTTTTCGATGCATTCCTGCTTCCCTGAGGAGCAATTCGTCTTGCAGCCTCATACCTACTAGAGAACTGACGGTTTTTCGCGGTCGATGAAATTAAGAAGGGCATTAAAAACAGATTTGTAGAAGAACATGAACTCAATCCAAGTTACTCACCCTATTGTCCAGGTTCTGGACCCACATTTGCAGGTTTGTGTAACTCTGCAGGTTGAGTTGGTCCACATATTTCTGGATTTGGTCCAAGATGACCCTGAATGTGTCACGCTTGTACGGACACGTTTCCAGTGCTCGCACCTGAGTTACGTATAAAAGTCACGTGTCTTGTCGTTGCCATGGCAACGTACTGCGATCACAGTTCACTGTCCAAATTCTTGCTCATTTCCGATACTCCTGAATTAGACAGATCATCCTTGGCACTCATCCAACTAACCTCAACATCGATTCTCTCCTCGATAGCCATGAGATCGTCCACTTTCTCCTGGAGGTTGAGAACCCCCTCAGCCAGCTTCTGCACGTAGGGATCCAGTTTGTAACTCTCCCATACAAGTGCAATACCCTGAGAGAGGGTGTCAGCATAGAGAATTGGAAAGAGGAAGAGAAGAAGGGGGGTCAGCATAGAGAATGGGAAAGGGGGAGAGAAGAAGGGGGGTCAGCATAGAGAATGGGAAAGAGGAAGGGAGGGAGTGAGGGGTCGCAGATATAGTGTATGTTCGGAGACGGATTACTGAATTAGTAGAGAACGAGACTGATAAGGAATTTGGATCGTCGGTCATAACTGAGTGACAGTGAAGGTGTGTCAACAAGAATCATATCACTGCTTACGTCGGAGATGATGGTCTGGACTTCCTTCTTCAGACCTGCAACTAGTGGAGCAATGCTCTCTCTTTCCTCAATCTGAGGGGGGAAAGAACAATGCGAATCAGAATAGGAGGCAAATTTCCTCGGATCGCATTCATCTATCACGATCTTTGCTCAAGACAACCGATAACTTTGCGATTTATCTACGTTTTTTTTTACGAAAATGGAGTTACCTTCTGGCAGGTTCTCTCGTATGATCTCATACTCTCAATAAGGGAGATAGCAAAGGGATACAGCTGGTTCGCTTGATGAGCCTTGTTCACAATAGCTAGCTGCACCCGGAAACCCAACCACTTTAGGTTCCGAACCTAAAAACGAACGAGTGTAAGTCGAGGTTCCATAAAAAGAATATCATCACCGGCTTTGCAAAGTTATTTCCTACCTCTTTGCTGAGTGTTATAATCTCAGGATGGAAGTTGACGTTGAGTTTCTTGATGTTTTTGCCGGATCTGTTTCTCTGCTGCTGGATTGAGAAGATGTGACCAGACACGCCGAGATTTCGTTGTGTCACCTGAGGAATATGAACGGGTGTTATTGTCACATCAAGAGTCGATAGCTGAATTTTGAAATCGATCTAATACTTTCTTTATAATCATACAGTTGTTTGAGTGCCTTGAATTTCACATCAACCTACCTTCGCCTGCCAATCCTCAAAGAGCTGCTGAGTGTTGAGTTTCTGTCTAAAACTGTCACCGTCCGCTTTCAGCTTCTGTCCCTCGACATGACGCTCCCACGTCTTACCTGAGGGTGAGGAGTTGATAAAATCTCTCCAAACTTCTCTGATTAATGTCTTCAGGACAAAATCAGTAATTTCAGCGAGATCACTGCTCGAAAGCTCCCAGCTGAGGGTGAGGAGTTGATAACATCTCTCCACACTTCTCACTTCTCACTTCTCTGCCCATATTCTCACTTCTCTGCCCATATTATGGACTATGGGTTACGTCTTCGGGACAAATCAGGAATTTCAGCGAGATCTCTGCTCGAAAGCTCCCAGTGATTCAGGAATTTAGGAAACCGAAAGTAGGATGGGAGAAAACATTGGACGAAATGAACATTTTCCTCATCTCACCGAGCACATCCTCGACTCTCTTGAGGTACATGGTGAGTTGTCGGTCAATCTGCCGGGCCCAGATAATACTCCCGCTAACGGGGGGCAAATCTCGGGTCTTGCTACCCCTACTCGCTGCGCTGTGCGGGTACTGCACCTTGAACTTGTCGTGCAGAGCATCTATATCGTCCTGGGGGGCAGTAGTGTGACGTCATGTGTGTGTGAATGTGGGGGGAATATTGTGTGTCTCTGTCTCTGTGCCGGAGTCTGTGTGTGTGACGTCTTGTGTGTGTACGTGTCTGTGTGTGTCTCTGTGTACGTGTCTGTGCCGGTTTCTGTGTGTCTGACTATGTGTATGTGTCTGTGTGTCTGTGATTCCCACCTTGACTCTCTGGATGAGTTGGGTCTGGTACTCCCGTATAGCTCCCCTGATCCTCTGCCTCACAAACAGAGCATTGAACCGTGAGAATATCCTGAACATCTCGTTAGCATTCTTCGCAGCACCGAGCTGGTCCCGGAGTTTCGCTGTGATTCGGGTCTCCACCTGGGCATTGGGATAGTGAGACGATGTTTTCCGACCAACATTCATAGTTTATGAGTGCACGATATCATTATGCTCATGCTCGCCGAGGGAATTTCAGCTCCGACACCCTATAAACCGTCCCTCAATAAGAAGGGACCTAATTAGGTGTTACCTAATTAGGAGTTACCTGGTCGATTCTCTGCTCGTATCTCTTCATAGCATCCTCCCACTGTTCATTACCGTCCTTGCTCGTGTCCAGACACTCCACATTCTTCACATTTTCGTACGCTAGCTTCACCTGATGGGCGGAGGGTGGAGAGAGTGGGGTAGAGGGGAGACGGGGTGGGGTCTCACATAAGGAATAGGAGATCCAAGGATATGGTGTGTCATCAAAATTGTCCAACTCAAACATTCAAGAACTGTTCGAAGGGACACTACGAGCCATTTTCCATCTAACAAATCATCCACTCCACAACAACCTTACCTCATTGACGGTTGAAGTATCGGAGAAGTCGAGGTTTTTCTCCTGTGCCGTGGCTCCGGACTCCTGTGTCTTATCCTCGGCATCTTTGGGTGCTTTGTTCCCCTGAGTGGGACGGAGAACACGGACTATCACGCCACGGAGTTGCTCGTGCTGACGACGGAACCTGAGAGATATTCGGTCATTGTATTTTGTACTTGCCCATTGGCTATTGCTAATTGTAATCGGAATTCTGTAACTATTCCGTAACTCGGATTGAGAGAAGTGTGTAAATGAGGTTCTGGATCATACTTGCGCATGGCATCCAGTCTGTTCTGGAGCTTCTTGTGGGCAGGGTTTATCCTGCACATCATCCGCATACTCTCTTCTCGCCTGTTCCTCCTGCTTATCTCACGGAGCAGCTGGTTGACCTGGCGTGGGAATGTGAAACTGCTGTCGCGGAAATAACCCCGCAAAAACGCGTGGGAGTTGTCTTAAACTGTGCCATTTTACATTGCGACAGACACGCGGACTCCCCCTCAATCAGCAAATTCGAAACTCATAACCCCGACTGAAACTCCAACCTTCTCGTATTCGTCATCCCATGTTTGGAAAACGCTGTGTGCGAGTGCCATGGTCTTTTCAAACTCGTCGAAAGTGATATGCATCAGCCTTCGAGTAGCGAGGACTTTGAGGAGCTGGTTGGTGAGGTCCTTGGAGATGGCCTCGATCAACTTGAGCGCTCGTTGAATGGGATACTTTGTAGTTCGTATCTTCTTCAGATGCGTGAAGATAGCAACTGGAATAATTGAGAATAGTAGTAAGGAAAGAAAGACTAGTTGATCAATCATAAGGGACTAAGAGGTTACAATGTAGGTTAAACTAGATTCATAGTTTATCTAACCCAATGCTATCTTGATGTTGAGCAGATCAGTAGCAGACAGTAGATCATTCAGAGGGAAATCCTTCATCAAGTTCTGATAGTCGTTCACCGTTTCCAGAGCAGACTTCAGCCCTGTAGATGAAGAAAATAACTTCCGGATCTAACTGGACGACTATCTACTTCAGATAAAGATCACAACTTTTACAATTGCCCCACCTGTGTCGGTATCAAACTTGACGGTAACATGGAACCTCCTCCCTAGCCGTAACACTTCCAGAGTCAATGTTACCTCCACACTGTCACACTTCTCTTGGATGTTACGCAGGGCACGCTCCAAGTTCAACCAGAAACTTATCTCCTGTATTGCTGTCCCAGAGCTGGGGTCTCGGTCGAGTTGGGTAACCTGAGATGGGAGAGATATTGTGAAATACAATACAAGTCCACAAGCACATGAATAATCCACACAACTCATTCTGGGAGCATGACCATTGATCAGTAGTTTTGTACCAACCTTCTGCACTTCTCTAATCCATCTGTTCACACCTGCCTGAAGAGCATTCAACAAAGTTGAATCTTCAACATCGAAATCTTGTGCTTTGGGCTTCCCACCATCTCTTTCAGCTTTCTTGATTGCCTGAGAACAAGGAGTAAAGCAATATAGGCTGATCAATATGAAGGATGATCTATTCTGATGATGACTGATTGATGCTTACAGCAAGAATCTGAGGATGGATGACAAGATTAATCTCTGGGATGTCAATGTTTTGTTGCAGATGAACAAGACCAGTTTCCAACTCGGCAAAGTTCTTCTTGATTGCTGGAACCATCTTGTCTCCATCATCAAGCTTTCCTGTTAAACATACCATCTCAATATCTTTGACATATGGTGTCTTCTATCTCAACACAACTTATATCAGCATGATGAATAGTGATGAGCAGAATTGGGAAGTAAATCCTCACCACTTTTTGTGACAAAGCTGTTGAAGATGGGAATGATGGCAGAGGAGATGAGCGCATGAAGAGATTCATAAGTGCTCTCCTGAGACAGATGAATTGTCTGTATCTGCTTTGTCAGCTGCTTTGTACTCTCAACATGAGTTCCACGCTTGATAAATGCAACTGTCATCACCCTGAGAGAAGGAATGCTTTATGAAGACAGTCTGGGTCACATTAACTGCCAATTAAAGAAGTTATACCATGTGTTGGATATCTTAACCATGGCTACATGAAACCAACTCACTTGTTGGACATATACTGAATGTCAATAGTGATCACATAGCTAATCTCTGGTGGAATGTCACTCTCTGGATCTTCACTATCCTTGGTCAGTCTATTGACTAACAGAGCACGCACTTGGGGCTCACCAATAAACTTCTCTATCATCCCGTAGACTGCTGGAGTTTTGAGCTCTTTCTGCATAGAGGATTGTTATATGAAAGCAGGTTTACATTCAGACTAAGAAAAAAAGGAAAAGAATCAAGGTCAAACCTCAAATTGTGGGGTGATATCCACAGGGTCTTCCTCCATCAGGACTGGGATAAGACGCTTCACATAGTTAAGAACATCAATAGGTTCCACAAGGGAAGGTGGAGGTGGAGCTCCATCTTCGGTGTCACCATTGTCTGGTTCTTCCATGTTACTAAAATAATTTTCTTCAAACTTTTGATACCATTGACAACTTTCAAAACTTGACCAAAGTAAGTAAATGGGATGAAAACATAATAATTAAGTGTCCATAATGATTAAGCTCAACAGAAGAAACTCAACCTTCACTTCTTGCCTAGGAAGATAACATTATAAATGAATAAGAATAGAATAGAATAGAATAGAATGATTTTGACAGAGGATCAACTTAAATATATTAGGAAACTTTTTACTAGAAATAAGATAATATACAACAGTTCTATTGCATTGGACATAAAGTATCTCATATATATGACTTAGATCGCATCTTGATAGTGTTTCATCTGAAACAGGGTAATGGGTGAGAGCACTACTTCAATTACAAATATCTAAATTCCATCGCCAGTCAATAAGAGGCCCCATACTAGCTTCGCGACGCGCAAAGCAAACTGGCAAAATCATTACAGCAAGCTTTGTCGGCCACTATTCACATCTTTGTTGTCAGCACACGCTTCCAGATACTCTATCGTGGATCGAGCGCCGCGCCGCGCGACAGGATGCACGAGTATTATAAGTACGCACTCAATGTTGCTTTGCTATTAATAAACAAGCTCACTACCAGGCCGTGAGGCCGCGCGGCCCGGCGCGCATTTCGGCACATCGCGGTAGGCCAATCCACTCTTATATTATTATAGTCTTACTTCTCATGCTTGCGTGAGCGAGCGCCGCGCCGCGCAATCATGGTCGGTTGCAAGTTTAAAGTCATCAAATTAGACTGGCGCAGGACCAAATCAAATCACACATGCGCGGCCCGGCGTTTTATTGATGAAGAGAGCAGACGAGTTATCTTGGTTGAATATTTTGTAAAATACTGGACCTCTGATTTACCAATCTTTATGATGTATGTTCTATCAAGATATTTTATTTGTACTTCTCATCTGTTCTCAATCTGTATATTATCTCTGATATAATCCATTCTACAATCTGTTAAAAAATCAATCTGTATTCCTATCCTCAATCTCAAATATGAACTCATTAATCTGTGCCCCTGTCCTCATTTGTACTCACTCTCTTTGATGTTCATAGTTTATGATTGCGGTTTTCAGCAGCATCACAATCATTCACCACAACTCTGTGTTATTTTCAACATTGTGTACCTAGAAATTCGCTAAATTGTAAATGGTGATCGATTGGGATGTCAATTCATGTGATTTCATATCACTAGTGTAATCAATCAATGGAATGGATGTCACATTATACATGGGTGCTCTCATCCTTGTAATTATGCAGAGCAAACTTCAAGTTGCTTCTTCCTCTTGCCCTAACTTTTCCAATCATTACTTCAACTTGAAGTTCAGTTCTCCATCAAAGCTTGCTGGTTCCTGTCCAATGGTTTGTTAATTGAATGCTTATAGAATATTTCATTCTTGGTATGTTTCTCATTTTAACCCAGTGCACTGCAGGCAGAAGTAAATTCTGAGGAAGACTGTCTTACTTATTTCTGTCATACAATTCAATCTCAAAGAAGTTGCCATGGTAATGCTGTTCAATTTACCTCTGAAGGTAAGCTCCTATTGTGTACTTTGATACACCATTTTGATGGTGTCATGTCTCATGAGATTACTCTCCAAATGTGAATGTTCCTAGGGAATAGTACTGGCAAGTGCTTTATTGTGCAGCTAAATGGCTGTAATCCACCAGCTCAATGTGACTTCAAGGAGGACAATAATTCCAAAATCCATGTTATTGCACATTCCAGTGAGTTCCTGTCAATGTCATTGTTCTAATATTAGTTTCTATGATAACTCGAATGTGGTAAGTGATTGATGTGACAATTTTGCAGCTAATGAGGGATCTTGTCTGCCTGAACACCAGTGTGCAGATGGTGAATGCAGCAGGAATCTTATACGGTGTGATCAGAAGAGAGACTGTTCAGATGGGAGTGATGAGGTTAACTGTGAGGACACAGGTAAAGGGTAACCATGGTGAATAATGCCATCACACTCGTTTTTTGTATAGAACTATGGGCCAGAGAAATTAAAACTCAAAAATGGTCCATACATGATCATGGTTGCCCAAATATGTTGACTGTTTCTGTAAAAATAATGATGACCCATTTCAGTACCCTGCAGCTCAAGTGATGTGTTTAGGTGCAAAGGCATCAGTAGTTCCAAAGTGTGCATACCTCAGTCAATGGTGTGTGATGGGAAGATATCATGTCCCGATGGAAGTGATGAGATGGGATGTTCCGAATATCGTAAGTGCTTTCTCTAGACGAAGTTTTTACCTAGATAGCAAGTTTGAAAAGTTACCATATGACCTGTTCATAGTGTCAACCACTGTCTTGCTAACTACACCATAGTTTAAGTGTTTAAACCTAGTGTTTACTATACTGGACCATTAGAAACTCAGACAACCAAAATTTCAAGTTAAGNGCATTCTGAGTTTCAAACAGGAGGTTTCTTCAGAGAAAAATGTTTTTATTCTAGCAAAACGATGTTTTTATGTGGTTATACGGTTAGCTATGTTTCGCTGATGCTTCCCGTCTTGTTACATGAAAACGAACGATGGGGATCAATGACTTTGCTATGAGCGATTCATATTGGACACGATCTTTAGTATCTATAAAGCTTGTTTCTATACGCATGTCAAACTTCATCAGAACTGTATAAGCTTTCTAAAAACCAGAGTCGGGTGAAATAACCTTGCAACGGAGGAAATAACTTTGCAACGCAATTCCCAGGTAACAGCCGGTACGAGGGAGCACTTCCGGATACTTGTCAGGGGCTACTGTCATATCGCTCACGGTCTTATACAGCCGACAGCCATTTCCGCTAACAGGTTCCCTAAGAATACCATGCAGTTATACCATGCAAGTTTCGTAAGAAAACTGTTACCATGCGATACCTACCATGACGCCAGTGTTTTGATCTGCGGATAATTTCGAAAGTTCTAGAATTAAATTCTTTTAACTTGTAACAAAATTGGCATTTTAATAGATACAAGGAATTGCTATTTCAATTCCGCCATGAATCATGATGAAATGACGATCAGGAGTAATTCATATCAGGAGTAACTCATATATCACTGTAGCTGTATTTACAGATATGAACGTGAAGAGGTTGTGAGGGCCGTTGGAAAGGAAATGGGATTCACCAACCCATTCGTTATGGTGTCACACAGTCGAGCTAAGAGAGAGCTGCTGAAGCTGGACGAGGCGTTCTTCAAACGACAATTCAAGGTGCGGTTTATAGGAATGTGATATCGGTATAATAGATCGTGGTACTGCCATGATTGTGTCTGTGTCTGAAGAAATTGGTAATGCTTTTCACATCCCTCCTCAAGAAGTATTAAAAAGTGTAAATTAACACAAAGATTATCATGGAACATGATGTGTACAATATGGGACATGTACGTGTATTGTGTTATGTGCACTTAATGTTGATGAGCACATCAAAGGAACGAGATATCATTGTTCAAATTTTTCTCAGATTGTGTGAGTCTTATGATATGATGATGAGAATTATCATATATGAAGTGAGATGTGGATGTGAAGTAAGGGTGTAACTCTGCCATTTTGATGAATCATGTTTTGAGTAGATTATCGGGTTCCCAATGTGATCCTCATTACTCACAGCCTTTACAGATCTCTCGTCCCTTCAACCCGAAACCTTGTTCTACAAAACCCCATCCCATTTCCAAAACCCCAAACTCTATGGCCCCATCCCCTCAAAGAACCACACCCTTCTCACCCACAACCCCACCTCTCTCTCTCTATCCGCCAGGTGGGCGTGGTCTATCTGAAGGAGTATCAGAGCAGCGAGGAGGAGATTTTCAGTAACCTTCCCGATAGCTCCAGATTTGAGGACTTCCTTCGACTCCTTGGGAAAAGGTAGGCTGATCTGCAATCGAAATCTGCACTGTACGTTCTACGTTGATTTACGGGATGATTTAGGTTCGATGGGCCATGAAAAATTTATCATTTGATAATGCAACTGACCGAAATGGCTATTTCCTAGATAATTTCATTTCGAATCAATGATTTGTCAATAGACATGACATCTCTCACCAGAACATTTTTATTGCGATCGTCAGGGTCACGTTGAAGGGGTTCAAAGGGTTTCGCGGGGGATTGGACGCCATCAGTAACCAAACCGGGACAGAGTCTGTCTTTACCACGTGGAGAGGTTTGAAGCTAATTAATTGGCCAATTAGTTAATTGATTAATTGATTTCTGGAGGAACGAGTTCATGTTTACTTGAAGCTGGTCGAACGTTTTGATTGCAATTCCTTGTTTTGCATGAACTTTTCATGCAATAGGTAGGTATTCCTGCCACTAACCACCACTTAGAAAA
>CAMPET010000246.1:49882-86826 GCA_946803715.1 Beroe ovata | reverse complement strand
TACAGACGTGAACAACACAGATGAAACTCTGTCTTGTGAGGACATACCACTGAAGAATCACTCTCAGAACTATCACTCTCAGAATCACACTTATGGGGACGGGGACGGAGGGGAAAATCCAGAAGATTCTGTCGCTTTAGCCGGGGAAAATCATGCCGTGTCATCAGAAGTTACCGGGGGAAATCATTTTCTGTTATCAGATGCTACAGAGGGGAATCAGATGTTACCAGATGGTATCGGGTATCACAGCGGGGATCAGATGTTAACAGACGAGGATACAGCGGGGGATCAGATGTTAGCAGACGAGGATACAGCGGGGGATCAGGTTCATGTGGGGTCAGCGGACGGAGCAAGGACGGGGCAACAAGGGATGGGGACAGAANAATCTGAAGTAGCAGTCATTATTAGGATTTAGGATCGATACAGGATTTAATATTAGGATCTGGTATTATAGAGAGATAGAAGAGAGAGTACGTGAGATAGGAGATAGCTTACCCTGGTGACAGACGCAGATGTAACGGTACAGGTGACACCGTCAAATTTCACACTGACAGCACTCATGTCATCGGAGAGTGATGCACCGATAATCGTTATCTGAAACACGTGTGTCAAACACGTGTGACGTGTGTGTCATGTCGGAGAGGGGTCGCAGGAATATAGGGAAAGGGGGGTTACATGCAAGAGATTGAAGTGCTTAGTAGGGTCGTTATTAATCGTTATTTGTTACTGACTACGAGACTTTAATAGCATGTCCTAAAATTTTCTCATCACATTTCTCAATGATTTCTTAATGAAGAGATAACTCACCGCTTTTCCTCCTCCAGTACCAGCATCTCCTGGGATGATGGATGATATTGTGGGGGTCAGGGAGGCGGTGTAAGTGACATGCATTTCCTTTTCCAGTTCATTCCCTTTGATATCCGTAACCTGCGTGATGAGATTGTTAGAGAACAGAATGTGTTGTTGTTTTATGTTTTGAATGCCATGGATTCAGCAGGTGTCAGGTGAGATTTTTCACCAAGTCTTCAGTGCAATAAGGTGATGCGTATATGTATTGCGTGAGTTCAAGCAGATCCATACCGTTATGCTGCAAACACCATTCCCATCTGAACATATAGACGTAGGACAAGCAGGTAGATTAAACGTTATCTGATCATCATTGATCTCTGGATCGTAGTTGTACTTAACCTCCACGCCACACACAGCCACACTAGTTATGTCCTGGAATCCAGCTCCTGCATTTAATAAAGTTTACATTTGTGTAGCCACGTGACCCACAGTACATCAGGGAAGCAAGATAGGGTCAAAATTCGATCGGNGGTGACATGGGAAGCCACCAAAGTCGCCACCTAAGCGAAAGAATTCCCACTTGTTTGGGCTTTGCCAAAACAAGTCTCTTGCCAAAGTTTGCCAAAGTTTGCCTTACCCCCGCCCATAATATGTTTTTGGGTAAGATATTTCTGATCTTCCACACGATTGTCTCGACTAAGAAGTGAGATCAGATTATTTCGGTCACTAAGCAGAATCATGACTCACTTTCTAACGAATATTCCCCAGAGGCAGCCATGACCCACGTTGTTCTCGAACTGTAGGGTGTCATCGAATCCGCCCATTGTGGAGAAGCACGCTCGCTCACTCCCACCGCAGTTATTTCCCTGATAGAGTTATACAACAATTGATATCATACTTCATATTCATGAAGTAGATACCAGTTCAAGTAGATATCAGTTCAAGTGATGTACTTTCATCCCAAGTGTCCTACCTTGACTATCGCAGTTTCTGTTTCATAGGTTTCGAAGCAAGCATCCATGAAGTAGTTGTCATCCTCTATTGGGTCTTCATAGTTTCCATACGACATCATGTTGATCACCAGATTGTTCTGGATGTCCACCTGGAGAGAAGGAATCATAGTTGTCAACCGTTCTCAGGCTAATGCGTTTCCATGGCAACGAAAGTAGCATCGTAGTCAATGACTTACATCGGGTGAGTTGGTGATGACACCAGACCCCAGTGGAGCATATATCACGTTGTTGTGGACTTGTACTCGCGGTGAGGCAATAATTCCAATACCATGGTTGAATCCCACATTGACGGAGCAATCCTTGACATAACTCGGGTTGGCATGGTTTGTGTTTTGGAGTGCGAGTGAGTATCTCGGATCAAAGTAGTCTCGGTATCCCTGCTGTCCTGAGTTCTTGAACTCGACTCCCTGAATCATGGCCTCGGGGATGTAAAGCTCTTCCTGGCCGTTTTCATCTCTTTGAGAGTAGTCCGAGATCAAGACCCGTGCTCCGTACTTTGTATCGTGTCCTGGGTGACACAATATGTGAGACTTTGATCATTTGGCTGACAACCAGGTGTTGTTAAAGAGGAAAATATGTTATGTGATGCATGTTCGAATGTGACCTACCTTCATCTTCAACTCCCTCTATGGTGATCAGCCGTGTCAGCAACCCAACTTCTGCTGCCCTCAGATACTCATGACCATTAACCTGCGAAATATAATCATGAAGGAACCTCATATTTGACCAATCATATCCGAAAGAAGATTGAACCTATATCTAGACCCCGATCAGGTCTGTTTTTCACCTCATCTAGCAGATAATCGTGATCATGCTCTAGTGGGGAATCAAGAGTGAGGGTGTGGCCCTCAACCGCTGTCAACGTCCTCTTCTCAGCTTGTTCAGGGAGGAATGAGGTGGATGCTATGGCAATCTCGTCCCCGACCTTCCATTTACCCTCCACATTATCCTTCAGTACCAGAGTCGAGGATCCACTTGTAGCCTTCTCACTGATGCTCGACCAGAGAACGTCAGGGACTTCCGAGTGCATTTCCACAAATCCCATTATTCCAAGGGCCTGACAAAGTTTGATTTAGCCTCCCTGCAATCAACTGAAATGATGAATTGGGTAGGACAGATTCCATCAAATTGTTCTCACCTTTGAACCGACTGTTGTTCCATCATTCATTGTGTACTCCTTGTCGTCTCGGTTACCAGTCAGCCTTATCTTGGCTCTCACTGTCAGAGGATCGTCCTTCCACCCCAGGACTATCTTACCGCCCACCACTATTATTCTGTTAGCTCCAAGGAGAGTGTCCGCTTCGTTGGAAAACTCGAGCACTCCGTACACGAAAATCTGGTGGGAGTGC
Organism: Beroe ovata; assembly: GCA_946803715.1. Taxonomy (NCBI): domain Eukaryota; kingdom Metazoa; phylum Ctenophora; class Nuda; order Beroida; family Beroidae; genus Beroe; species Beroe ovata. The sequence continues at coordinate 83,675 of CAMPET010000246.1, read as the reverse complement.
GATGTTTGGTCCAACTGTTCCCATTATGAAATGTTCCCTCATTGACTTGAATTTGGGAATACAAGCAATCCTCCAGTTTACTTATCTTCCCTACTCACATCTCCGAGACCCTCCATCTGAGTGTCGTATATCATCCACCAGCTCGATGGGATCTGGACATTCTCTCCAGCCTTGGGCAGCATGGCATCGTATCCTCCCCACCCTTCCTCCGTGCCAACCCAATCTGACGATACGGACCACTTCTTGGGCTGAAGGAGAAGGAAGTATGATTTTCGAATGAAGTTTTCACATGAATAGGACGGCATATTGACATCAGAGCGGGTGTTTTTTCTAGGGTGGTATTACCGTTTCTGGTCGTTGGAGCATGGTTGGGTTTGATGGTAGAGGCTTTGGATGCGGATCAGTACAGTTTTCATAGTAACACTTGTACACTTTCAAGTCCATAGGCAACTCTTTCGATCCTGTGATCCCCTTCCCGGTGATCAAATGAGAGAGTGTCTTGGTTTCATCATCGAATGTGAACGTTCCCGCATCATCGCTCGGTTCAATCGCCGTGAGTTTCTTGTTGGAACTTCCACCAACGGTTATGTAGTCAGGTTTCTGCGGGATATGAAAGATGTCAGATAATTGAGAAGTTTCCATTTTGAGTGAAATCCTACCAAAATCACTCAAAGTAGCTAACATCTGCCAGATCCTGTGTGATGATCAGGTAATCTCCTTCATTGGGGTAGTAGGCACTCATCTTGAAAGTGGCATTAGTGAACTTCTGTTCAGTGTCCCATCTCATACTGTATGTATGCCCTGTTGAGACAAATAAGTATAATGGGTCTGTGCATCACTAGAGATTTATGATTGATTGATTGATTGATTGATAGATTGATTGATTGATTGATAGATCGATTGATAGATCGATTGATTGATTGATTGACAGTACTGTTAATCCTGGATCTAGACTTCTTTACCTGCGGGTACAGTAACCATCCATCCTTGTTTGTGTGTCAATCTCTTAAACACCCATGGGCTGGAGATTTCACCGTGCTCATTGGACATGAGCACATCTTTGAACATGAGATATTCTAGACTGGGCTTGTTCCATGACAACCGGATGAGATTTGTCTGAAATGGATGAGTCGTGAACATGGGACATATCCGTTGAAATAGCATATGGTTTCTACATCAGAGGAATTGTTTCCAAACCTGTGAATCACAGATCATTCCATTAATGGGTCCATGAGACCAGGCTGCACTCTGAGTGCAAGAAGATTTATCCAGCACAGCCATATCTGGTGTGATGACGGAGTTTGCTTCATCTGTCCCGGACAGGGACCCATCCAGATCGCGGAGCACGTGCTCAAACTCCCACTTGAATGCTCCTCGCCTGGGACTGTTCTCGTAGGTGATGCCCCTGTACTCGGAGAAAAACCCTCCAATGAGGTCATCTCTGCATCCTCCGCAGGCAGTGAACACTTCACACATGATGAAGCCCTTGAAGTAGGAGTCGTACACGGAGAAATAGCCCTTGCCTGGGATGATGACTCCAGTCCCGCAGCTATACTCATCATCACCCAGATATCTCATGCTGAGACCATCTGATGAGGGAGTCTTTGCGATGATCAGTGAGTTGGTCATCTGCAGAGAGGCGAGGTTCAATTATCTCAGAAATCATCAAAGATTTATGAAGAATATATTGTGATCAAGACACAAGAATTCACATACCCGGGTGTTGCCCTCTTCGAAAGAAGCATCGTTACACTTGTGGACCTCCATTTGTGATATCCAATTGTCGTGAAGAACAAAGTTCTTCATCTCTATACCACTTCCTGCGAATTGAAATGAAATTGTAGATTGAGAATCACGGTCACGCCTCACTTCAAGAATTTCCATTGCTCCCAGCAGGAATCATACCTTCCTCGACTTCCACACCCCGGAGGTTATGCCACCCGTGGAAGTCCTCTAGAGTCGTCATGTTGGGCTCCGTGGATTCACAGCTCCCGTTCCCCCTGGGGTTCCAGAACTCCCACACCCAGATGCCTGGATGGGAAAAGTTGAAAACTTCTACTTTCACAGCCTGTCCAGCATTTCCCAGTGCATTCCCTTGTTTTATTAGTGTCAAGATATGGTTGTTAAACTTACCATAACGACCACAAGAGTGCGCCTCGTTTCCATGGAATCTGAGCATTCCCTTGTTCCGAGGGCACACTTGGTCAGTGAATGATGGACCACCAGGATGTGCAGGCATGTTGAACCAGAATCCAAAGTGAGTTGATCCGGCAGCCACATTGTTTTCAAAGGTGTTCACAGGGTTCACGATCCAGAATGATGCTGGAGGATTGGGGTAATCATTAGATCCATGAGGTGCCTTTTTCAGCACATAACTTTGCAACGATCGAATTGACATGGATATGGAAGTTACCTAATCCTGAGCAGATCGAGGGTTAGGTTTGTCAAAACTTACCTGGAGTGACATCAACGTTAAGAAGGGAGGAACTCGTCTTTGTGAAGATAGCCAGATTGCCTCTGAAGATGTTGTTCTCTTCGATGCCATCCTCGAGGAAAAACGCATGTCCCATGTTGTTGTAAGCAACATTGTTCTCCACCAGCAAGTTGTCTACACCGTGAACAGTGACAGCCCGGTTGAAAGTGTGATGGATTGCGCAGCCCCTGACGAATAAATGTCACTGTATGAAACATGTGGATTCTGCCTCTCCCCCATAAGGTTTAGTCATGGTAGAATGTCTTCTATTTCTCAACAAATCTCACAGTGACTCGGCTTACTTGACATAGCTTCCAGAAACATCCCCGTTCATGTGGAAATGGATTGGATATCTGCCAAGTCTGAAAGTTTGACCGGCCCATGTGACTTCAACATTTTCCAGTCTCCCATGGACTTCTCTTGTCCCAATCTCAGCTGCATGGAACATGATCTGGGATCCGAACTGGTCACTGTCCATCTCTTCTCCTGGTATGATTAGACGGTTTTGCAGATTGAGAATTTATCGGAAAATGATCGAAAACAGTCATTCGTAGTTCTACTCATTTCTAGAACATTGTGCTTACCGTATCTTCCTTGGAAACATGTCTGTGTGGCAAACTGATCGGGATCAAAGGTCTGTGGACAGGCATCAACTGCATTCAAGTGGCTCTGATTGACATTTCCTCGCAACTTCACGTTTCGAGTCAGGTGACCAATCTGAATAATTTTTAGTATTTGGATTGACAATTTGGCTGGAATTTATACTCGTAACTGAAGCCGGATTGATTTGATTCGGTATCGGACGTCTTGCTGTGCCCTACCTTGGCAGCCGTAACGATCTCCCTTCCATTAGCTGTAGTCTTGGTGGAGATATGTTTGTACAGCAGCGGTACCTCCAGTTCAATAGTCGTCACGTCGTCAGCAAAACTAATTGTCTTGATCTGGTTATACTCGTGTTCCTCGGGAGCAAAGCTGGATGATGAAATGGCAATCTCGTCTCCAACCTTCCAGTTAGTTTCCTCGTTGACGGTGATTGTTGTACCGCCAGCTTCCACTGTGGCCCCGAGATTGCACCAGGCTGGGGTGACGGCCTTGCCGTGCATATCCACAGTTCCTGGGGAGGGTGGGGCAGGGTGATATAGTGATCGGTTTTGGGTCAGAACAACATGGAGTTTCATGGGAGGGTCATGTTTCGGAATCGCGGTGGACGGAATGGAATATAGCTAATCGTAGCTAATCAGGATGAGTCTGTCGATGATATGATTGATGATAATCACATTTACTAACCGTGTCTCACTGCTATGGTCTTCGCTCCATACATAGGGAGTTCTATGGACTGCTGATGTCCATGCATCTCAATCTCAGCATTATGTTGGAATGGACTTTCTTCTGTTCCAACTGTGAGTGACCCGTCTCCAAGGATGATCATGTATTCCATCATGAGTTTGATGTCCTGGTTGTCATCGAATATGAGATGTCCCCCATTTAGCAGGATACCCTTCAGAAGTGGTGGACTCTCATCCAAGTACACTATCTGACCTGCCATAAGTTTGTTCATGCAATAAACTTGGAGGTCTCGAATAATCACCTAACTTCATGGCACTTCAGAAATTACTCCATACCTTTCTGGATAACTGCCAAGTCTCCCTCCACGGGCTTGTTGTTGATATCTCCACCCCATGTGTACTGTGAACTCCACTTGTCCATGTAGGTCATGACAGCATTGTTCGGGTTGTCAGCTAGGGAGTTGTCAATTTTCACTTCCACACCGTCTTTGTTCGATAGATCTGCTTTTGCTCCGGTTGTACATTCAATCTGAAGTAGCAGTCATTATTAGGATTTAGGATCAGTACAGGATTTAGTATTGGGTTCTGGTATTATAGAGCAATGAAAGAGAGTACATGAGATAGGAGATAGCTTACCCTGGTGACAGATGCAGATGTAACGGTACACGTGACACCGTCAAATTTCACACTGACAGCACTCATGTCATCGGAGAGTGATGTACCGATAATCGTTATCTGAAACACGTGTGTCAAACACGTGTGTCGGTGAGGGGTCACACGAATATAGAGAGAGGGGGGTTACATGCAAGAGATTGAAGTACATAGGGTCGTTATAGATCGTTATTTGTTACTGACTACGAGACTCAAACTTCCATAGCATGTCCTCATATTGTCTTATCACATTTCTAAATGATGTCTCAATGATGTCTAATTTAAGGGATGGCTCACCGCTTTTCCCCCTCCAGTACCAGCATCTCCTGGGATGATGGATGATATTGTTGGGGTCAGGGAGGCGGTGTAAGTGACATGCATTTGCTTTTCCTGTTCATTCCCTTTGATATCCGTAACCTGCGTGATGTGATTTTTAGAGAAAAGAATGCTGTTTTATGTTTTGAATGTCATGGAATCAGCAGGTGTCAGGTGAGAATTGTTACCAAGTCTTCAGTGCAATAAGGTTATACGTATATGTATTGCGTGAGTTCAAGCAGAAACGAAATTCAAGCAAGAAGTTGAGATCCATACCGTTATGCTGCAAACTCCATTCCCATCTGAACATATAGAAGTGGGACAAGCAGGTAGATTGAACGTTATCTGATCATCATTGGTCTCTGGATCGTAGTTGTACTTAACCTCCACGCCACACACAGCCACACTAGCTATGTCCTGGAATCCAGCTCCTGCATTCAATAAAGTTTACATTTGTGTAGCCACGTGGCCCACAGCGCCTCAGGGAAGCGAGATAGGGACGAAATTCGGTCGGGAATCGATTCAGCGCCCAAAAATACATAGGAATCGATGGTATTTGTATTGAAATCGAACAAAGAAAATTTCTCCGAATTTCTGATGTCAGTATCGGTAAAATTTGAGTGAATGACTCCACACTTTTTTACTTCGTTTTTGACGGACTCTAACGTTGACTCTATTGGCACTTACGGCACTAATTTTCCACCAAATCATCTGTGCTACTATCATACTACAAACATCACCCCTTTTTAAGATCATGAACTGTTTGTGCTCGTCATGAAACCACGCCGAAATCAAGATTTCAAACCCCTGGGAAACATTCACCACAAAAACACCAAAATCGATTGGACACACCGATACCAAAATATGGCCAAAAGCAATTTTTGAGGAGACATACTAAAAACTAGTGTATCTGGCCTATTTTTTGACGTAGAATCCGAATCTGGAGGAATTTCCGGGCTAGTTCATTTGGAAGTCGGTGAAAATTCCGTTTTCCTCTCAGATATGAGGTTCGAAGTCACGTGACCCACAGTAGCTCAGGGAAGCAAGATAGGGTCAAAATTCGATCGGGAATCGATTCAGCGTCCAAAAATACATAGGAATCGATGGTATTTGTATTGAAATCGAACAAGAAATTTTCTCCGAATTTCTGATGTCAGTATCGGTAAAATTTAAGTGAATGACTCCACACTTTTTTACTTCGTTTTTGACGGACTCTAACGATGACTCTAATGGCACTTGCGGCACTTATTTTCCACCAAATCATCTCTGCTACTATCATACTACAAACATCACCCCTTTTTAAGATCATGAACAGTTCATGCTCGTCATGAAACCACGCCAAAATCAAGATTTCAAACCCTTGGGAAGCATTCACTACAAAAACACCAAAATCAATTGGACACACCGATACCAAAATATGGCCAGAAGAAATTTTTCAGGAGACATACTAAAAACTAGTGTTTCTGGCCTATTTTTTGACGTAGAATCCGAATCTGAAGGAATTTCCGGGCTAGCTCATTTGGAAGTCGGTGAAAATTCCGTTTTCCTCTTAGACATGAGATTCGAAGTCACGTGACCCACAGTACCTCAGGGAAGCAAGATAGGATCGAAATTCCGTCGGGAAACGATTCAGCGTCCAAAAACACACAGAAACCGATTATAGTTACGTGATAATGGAACATAAATTCTCCAACCAATCACTGTTTCGAGGCATGAATCAGAATGATAATCAAATGGAAGTTCTCAGACGAGATCACTGGGTTTGAACTGTACCTGTGAGAGATACTCCAGGCCCACCGAGAGTCCCACTTTCTAGTGTGGCAGGAGTTGTGGCCCCTAGACTCATTCCATAGTCAAATGTTAGATCCGAGTTGGAGTTCCCCATGGGGGATACTTTCACCTGCCGGCGGGAAGATAGAACTTAATAACTTGGCATTTTGAGTTATTTTCACTTATATTTCAAGCAAATCTCAGCGAATTTCACTATTCAGGATCACTGGCAGTGATTAGTTCTTTCTAACTCTAGCGAAAAAAGAAACCACAGGTTTCAGCATAGCCTACCAGGACATTAAGACTTCCAATCTTGTTGTGGTTGGGGATTGTGCAAGTTATCTCAGTGTCAGTGCTGCTGTCTATTGCACAGATTTTGGGGACGTCAGCAGGTACTGTGAGGGAAGGAGTTTTGAAAAAACAGAAACAACAGTAGAGTAGAACCTCAACAGTGAACATACCACAAAACTGAACGAGCGAAGCAAAACTGAACTTCCTTAGCAACAGTAAGAGCTCCACTCAATATGAGCGTATAAACTGTTACCATGGTTACCATGGTTACCATAGTACCTATACTCTAACCACTCACATGGTTCTCCTGCGGCTGGTTCTGCAATGACAGTGCACTCCCACCCGACCCTCAGGTATTTCCCTTCACTCGGGCATGGATCTCCGAATACGGAGTTCTGGGCAGAGACAGTGCATTCGTTCTTCCCTTGACACCGCTCTTGCACTATCTGAAGGTGGGGGATGAGAGATGAGATCGATGCGACGGTATGAGAAGTCATAGATTTGCTGGATCTTCATGTAGTCACAGCTCTCACGATCAGCTTACCGCGAATGAATTCTCCGCCTCACAAGTTGGGTTCGGGCCAGATGAATGACCGCATGTGTTCATGTTTGGAGATTTCCCGTAGTTGGCGTTATGTATCCTGTAAAATATGATATTGCTAGGATATCTCTACCGGAATCAATGACCGGGGTTACAAAACACTTTTGTTATGAGGGTATAGGTATATTATCTTAATCTGCTAACCTGATGAATCCCGCCTCACAGTTAATGGATAGGTCCCTATTCTCACAGGCAGTTCCATACTTCAACATGCTCACTGAAACATCAGAGAATATATTCCGACTCGTTTTTAAAACTCCGAACCAGGTTGCTTAATAAGTTACATTAGGGGTGAATTACCTAGTTCCACGGTTACCGAGTCTCCGGATAGGTTTGATCCAGTAATGGTGAGGGTGTCACCTTGTGAACCTGATAATATGGGGTCTACATTATAAGATGCTATGGCTTGATATGGTTTTACTAAACTATTCCCCAATTGTTCGTTAACTATTGCCTTATCATTTCCTAATTATTCCCTAAATTTGAAGTCTTTTTCCCAAACAGCATCATATCGTCTGGCTCGAATCCAACATACCAGATGTAGGTTCAATAGCGGTCACTGTTGGAGACTCTTCAGCTCGAAAGTCAAACATCTGTCTATCTTCGCCTACCATTACCACTCGCCCGTCCATGCGGATTTCATTCTGTGCCACAGTGAAGTCCTACGGGAGCAGCTCATTTAAAAAAACTTTCATGATGAAGATTGAGAGGGAAAAAATTGACCAAATTTTTGATTTCGATTTCTATCTAGTGATCGCACCGGTCTTGTAGTACTTGTCGTGAACACTATCTCAGTTGCTGAGTTGCTCTCAACAGAAGCTGACTGCTGGGAGGTAGACAGCCAGAAGTCACTTGGGAAGGATGTGCCGGTCATGGTGACAATTGTGCCACCGTACACGCTGCCACTCTTTGGTGTCACCTCTGTTACCTGGGAGTCACGATATGATGACGTCACTGTAGCTCCTTATTCATGGTGCATCGTCTATTAAAAACTCTTTTATGAAGGAGCTCTAGTTATAGCAGCTGCTATAATAATCATACCACGAAAGCGATTGATTTAGTTTTCATATCATCAGGAATATCAGCATATCCGTTAGAGTTGGAGAACACCAGGGTGTAGCTCCCTGCTGTGGGTAGGGAGACGGAGCACTGGGCAGAGGTGGAGTCGCATGTGCTACACGTGGCATCCAACCCTTCTCCCAGGGAGAGTGATTGGGAACTGTCCCTGAACACACACACACACGTGGTATGAGTGTCATGACGTAGTGTCATGGTTCATTTCAGTCATGTACGGTTGTCATGGCATGTTAGATGCGTTTTCATGGAAACAATTACCCGCAGAGATTTGTTCCTGTGAAATCCACGACGTATGTTCCATCATCATTCAATGTCCATTCGACACTTGTGACAGTTGGTGTTTTGTCCGCCTTGTACGTAAAGTCACATGTAGTATCGAGGCACTCCACTGGAACTCCATCTTGCGTCATCTGAAAGATTGTGATAGGAATTATTTAGGTTCAGATCTGTTCCTTTAGGCACAAATTTCAGATCCGGACAAAGTAACCCTCAGCTGAAGGCATTCTAGACACACACAGGAACTCACCACAATTGTTTTCACCGCGTCCGTGATATCAGGAACCCCCGTCTTGCTCTTCACTTGAGCCTCACCCCATGACAGTGAGATGACCTCAAACTCGGACACCCCTGGTGAAGTGGTGTGTGGTGATCTAGGTAAACTTGAGGAGTTGGGGAATGCGATAGATGCCATGCACGGTTCTTGTTGTGAGGTTATCAATTATAATTGGTCACTCACCATCCGAAAATGTAGCCCCCTCCTTGAAACCTCCGCCAGTGATAACTATAGTCTTTCCGCCCTGGAGAAAAGCATATGAATTGTCTATTCCCTACCAGAAAAGTATTGTTTCAATGCCGCTTAACTCATTTCAAACCGAATCATCAGACCCTATCATGTTACCTTCAGAGAGCCATCAGAGACATCCATCGATGTTATTGACGGTTTCAGGAATGTGTAGATTTTCTCATAGTCCTCTCCCTCGAATAGAGCTTCTCCTCTGCCTGATACATGAGGAGGAAAACCGTTACTTTTCTTCTTCAGAGGTCAGAAAAATATCTTATTTTGCCACTGCCTACATTAAAAATCTAATTTGATTGCTTCAGATGTAAAATTTTACTGAAAATTTGAGCTGTTATAGTTATCACGTGTTTTGTCACCTGAAACACTGACGGAAACCGCCAGTTTAGTGTTAACTGGCGGTTCATCAGCGGGGTCAGCCTTGCACACAATCTCACTGGCAGCTGTCCTCTGAACAACACAGTCATATTCTCCGATCTTGACAGTCAGACGACAGGTTTTTGTGCCGAAACCTGTGCGGTAGGATCACGTGACCATAAATGAGGTTTTTTCTCTCCGCTGGAGACTATATTTGTTCTAGACTACCCTACCGTCGAGTGCAAACACACTTTTACCAACGGTAACTGTCTCGTTTATGCTGTAAAGAGTGGTCAGTGAGCACAAATATTCACCCCTCTAACCTGTCCCTGTGATGGTGATTTCCCCGTCCCAGTTGACGCCCTCCTCTGCCCCTGCCCCCGGCGTTACCATGGAGATCTTGGTGGTCTGGCAAGCTCTGTAGTTGTAGCTGAGTGTGTAGTCTGTGTTTGCCACGTGGTCGTCCACACAGCCGATAATGATGCCGGTAGATGGTGCGCAATCCTCTGAAACAGCATCAATATCAATATCCAGATTCGTAATGGGGGGATACCTACTACGTACCCTTCACAAAGATATGGGCCAATTATTTAGAAAAAGGATGGTGTTACGGTAGAGTGAGACTTCTATTTATCAGTGTTTAATTAGTGTTTAATTAGTGTTTAATTGATCAATTAGTGTTGATACCTGCGCTGGATGCCCCTTCTTGTGGGGTGATGGCAGCAGCATAGCTCCCCAAGAATACACTCACTTTCAAACTTGCCCAAGGCAGGCTGTTCACAATCCTATGGTATGAAGGATCTGAAACATAGCCGTTGGTTTCAGAGTGAATCATTTGACAGTGCTTTTCATTTACTTAAATTGATTATAGCAGTAATTAGAAACAGGGACCCATGGTTTTTGACTCACTCCTATCCTTGACATAATCAGTGAACTTTCCCTCCACATTCCCAGCTGTGTAGTAATGACACACTACTATCACCACGTATTTCGCATTCTCGCTCGCTCGCTTGCTCTCCACAGCACACCCCACAGTCGAAGTCATTTTCCAGATTACCTGAGAATTTCAAGTTTAAATTTCTCCATTCGTCGGATATAAATGTTCTTTCGGAATATTGACAACTAGGTTCTCACTTCTCTGTGTCTTCTGACACAGAAATATGAGCTAAGATGAGATGGTTTTTTCAATACCTGAGTGTAGAATAGTGAGTTGGAAGGATCACTATGAGAGTATTGTGCTCCTGTGTTGTACCAGTACTCAATGGCGTTGTTTATGTAGGAGTCATCACTCAGGAGGTCCCAGTGTTCGTACTTCATGAGATTTTCTCCTCGCTTTTCACGATAACTGAGAAATATGGTTTTTGCATTTTCACATTCTGTTACGTTTGTATAGATTCTCATATTCAGCTGAGTTAAGTTTATTAATTGTAGACAATTACTGTTATAAGTAGCTGGTAACAAATTCATTTACTACTAAGTCAACCCACCATCTTTTTAACCCCTTTGACACCCTTTTTGCACCCTCCCTCTTACCTAGTAGTGCTAGATTTGAACTCATCATTGTCGATGAGATACTTTGCCCAGGACTTTGCAGTTTTTGCCACTTCCCGGGAGTAGCACAGGTCCGGAGTGTTCTCATGCATTCTCCTGTACATGTTGTGAGTGTTCTGGGATGTCTGCTCCACTTCATTCAGCGTTAGACCCACACATGTCAGTTCAGGAGCTGAGATATAAACATGAGATCAATTATTGATGATACATGAAGTTGCAGAGAAAATATGGATTCAGTTTAGAAACAATAGATTTGCTTCCTATCCAGCCTACTTCTCAGCTCGCCTATTCCATGAATAGTAATCCTCATTAACTCACCGTAATCTCCCCAAAGCTGATGGGCAGATATCAGGGGTTTGGTGATGCATTCCACCGCGGTATCGGTGGCCGTGTCCACATCACACGCCATGTTTCCAAACTCCACATATAGCTTGCTCGGGTCCTCCCCAAACCCTACTCCCGTGATGGTAACCCGGGCCCCACCCACCACGGAACCCTGGCTTGGAGCCAGCGAGTGGACCTGAACCATGCTGTATTATTATTGTGGGAGAACAAGTTATTTCCATCATGGAAGAACAAGTTTTCGTAGTGAGAATTAGAGCAGCTCGAGTGCATCATGATCATTAATTATGAGTTCTAGATCATTACCGCTAGGTTGTAAGTGTATGTCGCAGATGTATGGACTTTTTCCCCGGTCTTTTGGACTAAGACAATGTCTTTTTCTCCCTGCGAGTTCGGTCCCGTAGTGCAATAGAAGACTGTATCTGTCGAGGTTTGTACTGTGTCCTGAAATGCATGTTTTTGTGTAACGGTTTCCCATAAACGTCCATAGATGTTTTCAAAATGTCGCGGTTCATGGCATAGGTCATTGGTTTGTCTCTAATAATGGATTTTGCAGAACCTTGGTACACTGTGAGCCTCCAATCCAAACCCCATCATCAGCCACCAATCCCAAGTCTGTTCCCGTGATAGTGATGCTTGTACCTCCGACTGAGAACAGCATGTTATCAAGATCAAACCCTTGTCTGCAGCTGCACTATGGTAGCTCACTAATGAGCAAAATTCAAACAATTTTTGTCCAACTTTATGTCCCATATCTCACCGTCAAGTGTCCTATTATCGGACCTATGATTACCAGATTGATGAGCACTTACGCACAGTTCCCCCCACGGGTAGCACTGATGTCACGGCAGGGCTGGCTGCATCCGTCCACGAATATGAAATGGCACTTGTGTCTATCTCTATGAAGTGAGCATCGCCTGGTAACCAATAATATGATAGGGGAATTACTCACAAATCATTGAAAGCTAAGCATTTTTGGAGTGGAGGATCCTATGATTTCTTATCCTTCAACTCTTCAGTGATTTTTACCTGTGATTTCTATTGGGGCAGGACCTGTTGGACCTGCAGGTACTGCCACCTTAAGTTGGGTGAAGGAAGCCTCTAGAACCTGGGATATAATCATAGATATAATCCAATTAAACAATCCAGGCATTGTGAATATTCATCCAGGTTTGAATCATTCTTTCATTCTGAATGTTAAGTAAGATTTGAATGCGATGGCATTGCAGACCTCGCCTGTTCTTCCCCCAACTGTCACTGCCATCGAACTTGCATCGAAGCCTTCTCCCGTTATAGTAACAACAGTACCTAGGTACGAGAAAATCAGGGGATAAGATATCCGCATTCGTAACTGCAATGAAGGGAAATATCATTTAAAAACTAAAATTTTGCTCCATATCGTTGTAAACCTCCTCCTGAGCTCCCAGAATCCGGACTGATGGCTGTAACACTCCCTCCATACGTCAGAGCAAACCCATCAGCCACACCTGCATTACCGAGACCCTCTACATTCACAACTATATCATCCGCTCCATACTCCCGGGATAGACCAACTCCCAGAACACAGGTTATCGCGGTATCGGTTGCCGTGGTGACAGTCTGTGATATTCCCCCCAGAGAAAACGTCACCATACTCGCATCTGTTCCAAATCCAGTTCCAGAAATGACTACTTCGCTTCCCCTTGTTCCTGAAAAATAGCTTTTATCTTTCTGATANTGGGGAGTCCCCTCTGTGATATTGAAACGACTGTTCACTAGTTTGCTCATGACAGACATGAAACGATGGTTCAGCTAGGAAACCATTTGAAATCAGTTGCCTATGTCAGTAACCTGAGTATGTGCTTGCTGATACAGTTGGTGTTCTCGCAGGATCAAACGTGTACAGGCAGTCAGTCGATGTGCCCTCGCATTCAGCCAGTATACCGTTCACCTTCACTACCACCTACCAGCGCGAAGTTATTCAAAATTGCCAAATTGTGATATATACAGCATTATACTGCCTCTTGTTATATGATCAGAATGACCAGCACATTGTGCTGTGAAAATCCCTCCTACTGAAGTCTGACCTCATAGCAGTGATCATGCGGTGTATGCGATCATACCTTGGGCGTGGTCGATACACTCTGGATCCAATCACCATATATGGGAGTGAGTTGTAGTCCGCCCCTGAAGTTCTCGCCCGGAAACACGGTTTTTGTCGTGAGTGTACCCTTGCCCACGACATTGGTACTGTCCACGGAGTATTCCCCGAAATTGCCCGCTTCGGATCGTTCCAGCTGCCACTTCCTGTCTTAACAACGGACGAAAGTGTCAGTTTTATCAGTTATTTAGTTCCTAGTATTGAAAAGCTTATAGTGTGGATATCATAACGCGAGAATGAATCTTGTAACGATATGCTTTTGCTTTACTCACTATAGCAATCGCCTTGTTTGTGGGCTGCTTTGTATTCGCCATTTTTCCTCACAGTTTCCAAGATATCGTTGGCATCACTGTGCACTTCCAATCCGGAGTGTGTTATTCCGTCTATAGTCAGATCGAATGTGCCTGAGGAGGTTTGTGAATGCGAGTTCCCTGCTCCACAAATGCATTTTTCTGCTTTAAGTAAAGCTATCGCATTTCATAATATAGTATTTACCCATCAATTCCTTGGTTATCGCTTCCGTTCTCTCGATAGTGATCGTCTCTTGATTCACAGCATAGGTCATCTTAGTCTGAGTGACACAAGTACGTTAGCAATAATTTTCCGATGTTTGACCGGGATATGGGCACCTTTACATGGTTGGCCACCCCTGCAAGACTGCAAGATCAGTTATATCGCATAACAATGAATCGTGGAAGTTTTCTAGTATAAACACTGATACTCACGTCAGCTGTTACGACGGTCCCCGTCACCCCGACTATACTGATCAGAGGGAAGTCGTAGCCACACCCGTGAGTGTTCATGTTCACTGTCCACCTGTCAGGATATAGAGGGACCCCTTAGTCAGAGACATACCAGGCGCATTGCTTGGAGACGTGAAGAAGTTATGAAGAACTATATATGAAGAGCTATAATGGAAGTTATGAAGTGCCTACTATGGAGACTCTTCTTGCAATATTATAGCTGTTATTGTACTGCACTTCGAACAGGTACAACAGCTTTGTGATAGCAGCGGTCATCAGGACTCACTTGAGATCGACTGCATCTGCTGTCTGGTCGTCAGCACATGTGACCTGCTCCCCGGACTCACTCTCACAGATGTGAGTCATGGTGACTCTCACAGACTCCAGGAGACCTGGGCCAGCCAGAGCGAATCCCTTGATCCGGTCATCGCCTGCAGAATATGTATATTTCAGAGTGGACCGCGGGTCCTACTAACACAGGTTTATATAGGACCAGAGTGGGCCCTCCATTGACCCTACTATATTCTGTAAGCCTATAAAACCTGTTAGAGGTGTCCTGGAGATTCTGATGGAGTCCACATGGTATTCCCCGTACTCATCAGTATTAACCCCGAAGAACATTTTCCTCACCTTATACCTGGGATGACGGGATATTTCAGGTATTTACCAATACCTAGTTTTCAACTAAACTACGTTGTTCAATGAAACCAAAATAATATTGTCCTCATATCTCAGTGATATACGTTCACAAAGTATAATTGGTGATGTGGTCACCCGATCACTTACTTCCTTGTTGAGATGAGACCATTCCAGAAATCACCATCCTTTTCCTTCACCCTCTCCTCCATATTGATGCAGTTGTACTTCCATGTCCCATCGTTCTCCTGGAGTCTGCGGGGGAGGATCGATCAAAAGTAAGATCGATTCGAATATTTCGATACTTCCGTTACGGGATGATCAAGTCTAATTTCCTCCCTTTTTCGGTATAAAATGGGTCACATTGATAAGCTTGTTCTCTCTCCCCTCTCCCTGGAGGACAACAGTATAACGCGTTGAGTACCACGCGTTGAATACCACGCGTTGAGTATCACGCGTTTTATTATGTCGATATCGTGAGTCAACTCACTCGTCCATGGCTTCCCCGTCTTTCCACACCCCTCTATTCCTCCATGCATAGTCAGAGTTCTGGTACGTCAACTCATAATATATTGATATCCTCGGCTGATTGGTCTTCAGTGCAAAACATATCTGGGGGATCGGCATAAGCACGATTGCAATCAGCATTATATTATGCTGCAAAATATACGAGAAATTCAGAACTTCAGATACGATAAGTTATCATGATCATATTTTCTCACATATTTGTATCCCGCAGACGGATCCCATTCATAGATTTTCTGCTTGTAGTTGATGTGAAACAGTTGCCAGTTGTTTATGTTGACCCTGGAGGTAAGATGCATTTCGTAATTGCGGAATATGTAAGTAGTTTCTGTGTGGCAGAGGATGGAACTTGATGAGGTTGTTCTCTGACTTACGCTCGCCCACAGAAAGGCTCCCTGTAATCCCTCCAACTGACAAGATTCCTGTTCTCAAAGTCCTCCGAGTACCAGAAGTTGTCAGTCTCATCGAGTGTGGGGCACTTGTACACCGCAGTGTCTGTGGGATAATGTGGCTGAGCATTGAGCTCGATATGAAATAATGAACAATTCGCTAATCAGTGAATGTGAGTAGGCGCTTCGAAATTTTCGAAATATTTCTACTCTATTTCGGACTCTGGCAGAGGAGGAAAACGCAAGCACAATTCTTCTTCTCATTGAATGTTCAGAATTTTGACTCCCGCCAACCTGTGATAGCATCTTGAACTTGCTCAATAGTGGAGGAGGAGTAGAGACTAGTGGTCTCCCTATCCCCTACTGCAAGTTGGAACGCAACAGCAGGCTTCTTCACCAGTCCCCCCAAGCTGATCTCCTGTATTATGTTGATAAAATCAGCGATCACGAATAACATGATAGTAAGATTAAATTAGGACGTGGCGAGATTTATCTTTGATCTTGTGTGTCAAGGAAGGCGAGGTCTACAACAATTTCCATTTTCCAGAAGCTTCTCGATACTTCTCTCGCTTCTTCTCGCTGAAAATGGAAGTTTTTTACCTGAATTTCATCTGTGTAGTCCTGGATCCATTGCCACGTGGGCTTATCAATCCTGCTGTGGGACACATCGTATGGTTGATACGGGGTTGTTTTCTTTGTTATCCCCACTCCAGCATGTTGCTGGTAGTTCTCCAATACACCCACAAACTCGACGTAGTAAATGTTTCCCGCTTGGAGGCTCCTGTCTACAGCTGTCTGGGTTGTCTCCCAGTTGTCACTCCGCTCGGTGCATTCCAATACCATGACCTGGATATGCATGATTTGTTCACACTGTCATTGGTCATACAACATAATCTGCATCCAGAGTTGTTATTATGACAAATGATCTTACCGCGTTCTGTGGGCTGTTGTCAGTGCTGACGAACAGTTTTCCCTTGAAATCACTGATCATGTGGAAACCATANCCCCCCCCCCCCCCCCCCCCCCCCCCCCCCCCCCCCCCCCCCCCCCCCCCCCCCCCCCCCCCCCCCCCCCCCCCCCCCCCCCCCCCCGAGATTTGTATCTTGCTACTCACTCCCATATGCTCTGTGGTGACGATGTTTTGAAGGTTTTCTCATATTTGAAATCAGCTCCGTCAGTAGTATAATCTCTGATCGTAGCAGGATCCACTGCCTTTCCATCCTCAACAGAAACTGCCTCAGGCTTAGCCCAGTACTCCACTGTTACACCCCTGTGACCCGATGTAAGTCATTCTTAGGATTCTGATCATGTAACCTACCGAGTAGGTTAACGAGTCTTCGTACATTAATAAGTTTAGAAATTTCGTCAATCACGTCATTTGAAACTCTCTCATAAGGTCCAATGAACGTCCTGATGTTTTGGGAGAATATTATGGAGTTGCATATTGTGGACCATGGTATAAGAGACTGATGATTTGGGGATAATTACGGAGTCACAATATGTGGACACGATCCCCTGCACTTACTGACCTGTCCCCGGGGAAGAGGGAATCCTCACTGGAGGGAGGGGTGGAACAGATGATCTGTGTCTTGGTGAAACTCTCCACTTCACACTTGCCAGCTGGCGAGGAGGAATTGTGAGGAGGGATTGTTACGATAACTAACAACCTAGGAGTTAGGTCTTAGCAAGAGTGGGTCTAATTCTTATTGTTGAGGTTACAATATATCTAGCTACTACTCGGTGATGGTTTTGGTCTCTGCACACAGAGTCATAGATTACCTCCTATCATCACATCAATATTATCTTTAGGTCCGGTGACATGTTCACTTGTGATAGTAATCTTTGTTCCACCACCTTCACTGCCGCTTGTTGGAGATATGCCAGTTATCTCTGAAATCAGGGAAATCTTGTCATTACATTTTTGACAACTATGATTTGGTCAGTTGTCACGTATCTCTTAGTCCAGCTATGACGAGTGCGTAGGCCATGGAGTGGAGCATACCATTGTAGGTTTGAACAACATATTTCTGCATCTGGCTGTCGACTTTAGTTGCTGAACTACTGATCTCTGACCTGTTATAAGGGAATAGAGAAGGAGTAAGGTTACCACGTTTCCATGACGAAGACTCGCGATTACCATATTAGGATTTGTCTTGGGAAAGTAGTTAACGGGGAATCGCCAGGGCCCTGGCAATTCCATAGTATGTCTACCTCCCATATGTAGAGTGGAAGAATGACGGTCTGTAACTGGTAGCTCCAGGGTTGCTGGACTTGCATTTTATCTTACCCGTGTTCTGAACGTCTCCATTCCCATTGACGTCCAGTGTCGTACCGTGCCTGACCAAATCGTGTATTCAGTCACAAAATACAAGACTGTCACTTGATTGTATTTGTAGGAATGTGTAGCAAAAGATTGGTCAAAATACCGAGATGGGCTTGATTCTACACAATCGTTTAACTTCAGGTAAGTTTTACACCACACATTATAATCAGGAGATCCAGGATAGTAAAGCTGTCACATACACAATGTCACAGTGTGACATGTGCATGACTCACGAGTTTCCGTCAGCATCTGTCACATCACACGTGAAGGAGTTGAGGAATATTCGGGAGAGGTAAGCGCTAGTGCTGTCTCCCCCGGAGGATGCCTCAAACTCAGCTGTCCACATCTTCGCATTCATTGTGATGAGGGAGCCCGCTTTCACGTGACTCTCATCTACTGAGTTGACCCTCGGGGAGTTGTCTTTCTTTAACTGAAATATACTGCTGTTATAGAAGTATAGAGTCGGTTCCTAGCTATGATCCATGGATAGATTGGATATTGGATATTTGCCAGATTCGTGTTTCCACGACAACACATCATGAATAGTAATTATACTCATAACATATTCACCCAGAATGTACACGCTCCTCCACAGTAGATGGAAGTGGACATCTTAGGCTCCATCCAGGTCCCATCCACTGATATCTTTAGTCTGTACTCGAGATTTTCATACCAATACGTGTCAGGTTTTCTGAGGGGGGAGATGCAGCAGTGAAAAAACTTATTAATTGAACTTCCTAGTCTTATCTTTAGCTCATAAATCATTTGTTCATATCCAAGAGCACGAAATTGATGAGTTAAGTGAATCCCGCGGGCTGTGAAAACTCTCATCTCAACTCACGCCATGTCACAGACAATCCTCGTCGAGGTGGTGTAGTAAGTCTGTACATTACAAATCACGGGAGGCTGGGTCTCGTCCTTGTGATAGAAAACCACCTTGTTACCAATGTTGGAACTTGCACCCTCGATACCAGCCGAGAAATCCATCTTCTTGCTGCTGAATCCTGAGATGAACGAGGGATAGAAAATGAGCGAGATGTAGCAAATATCAGTGAGTTCTGTTAAATTCAGCTCGAAGGAGCGAAACCCGTGGGCTATATAGTCGATACCAAGAGTTTCTAAGTACAATAATAATTGAGTATTTCTCTGGTCTTACCCTGGCCGGATATAGTTATTCGGCTGCCGCCCATCCTACTCCCGACCGCGGGGCTGATACTGGTCACCTTGAACAGTGGTGCATTGTTGCCTGGGTGAACGAGGGTCGTCATGGTAACAGTCTATATTGATCATGTGCGTATAACTGACACGAGTAGATGTCAGAGGATGTTGATTCGTCGTCTGATGAATCGGCATTTTCACTTACTGCACGATTTCATCCAGCTCTGCTCACTGCTATGATCTGTGAACACTTTGTCTCGTCTCAGCGTGTACCTGCAGTGTGAAATTATTGTTCACTCATCCAGATATCATATTGTGACTCATTACTCATCTATAGGACCATGATATTCGCTCTCAATATTAGCCCCTCAAACTCCAATAATTGGTCCTACGCCGTTACAAATCATACCACACTCTACTGAACTTACCCGCCTTGCCAGAGAGTAATTCCTCCGCAGTTGGCCCCGAATGTGATGCACAGAGCCTGGGCTTCCTCCAGGGTGTCATACTTTACACCGGATACACTGTCAGAAGCCCAGCTCCCAATGTATACCTTGTCCTTATACTCCCATTCACACTCCAGTTCTGTTAGATTGTGGGAATGTGTGTGTGAACGTCATGATAAGAGGTGGTTTATGAAGGAGAAGTTTCATGGAAACTGCCAAGATGTAGTTTTCCACTCACCCGATATAGCTAGAACAAGGAATGGAAGCAGCCAGAGCAAGCTGGTGCGATCCATGCTGATTATCCCCCTAACAGAACTCTCTTCTTGCCTAAAACAAAGAGCAAATGCTGTACAACGGTCAAACACACACGCTGATTTTATTCATTGGATCTTAAACTTTGAAAGTAAAGCAACAAATTGTTTCGTGTGCAAATCGATTGTCAAAACTAGCGAGGATCCCGAGATATGCAATACAACCGTTTTTAATCTGTATGTAGTGATCAGAGGCAATTATGTGTTTGTGAGTGTGAGAGGAGAATTCTCACAACAAGGATGAAAGGATGTGTCTAGAGACTGCATGAGATAAGAGAGAGAGAGAGAGAGGAAGTGTGACGTCAGAGAGAGAGGCCATCACCGTTTTATGAATCAACTTGGAACAATGGGGCAAAGGAAAAAACTGTAAACAGTCGCAACCGCACCACATGCATGACGAGATTCCAGATTGGGCTTGTAATAGCGGAAACACACACACACGCACAAACACACACAAACACTGCTTGCAATCAATAACTGCACGTCTCGTTGGCTGCCTCACAAAGGTCCATTGTAGCAATGTAGCAACGCATTTATGACAGTGAGCTCTGGTGCTCTGGTTGTGCTCATGGGCAATGCTCTCAAAAAGGATAAATGATTTGTTTTATCCAGGGGAGCATACTTTGCTGTTGTTGATAATTCAGGTGGTATAGGTCAAATAATGATGGCAGCTTTTGTCAGTCGTTTACTCGAGATTCTACTTACTTCATCTGCATCCTAAGGATTGCTGAAAAATACTTTAATATGATAGGTGCGTATCTAGCTTCTATAGTGTCAATTTATTTTAAGAAAAGACTGTTCAGAAAGCACACATGAAATTTAAGGATTTAAAGGTCGACGAATGGGAGATAAGGATCCAATTATGAAACGTGCAAAAATTGTGCGAAGATCAAACTTATGCCGGACAAACTGGTGTGCAGCTGGCAGGCCTTCAAAACGACAAATGACTCACAATTTGCGTCAAACTCGAAGTTGGCAATAAGCAGAACAATTGGTATTATGGTCAGGTTTCTATGGTAACTGCAAGCCTCCCAATATATATCAATTGGTAATATATCCTAGTTAGAGACAATAGTGAATGACGTGGGTATCAACTTATTTGATATGCATCAATTCTGGTTTAAATTCTGTGAAACTACTGAGATAGCTTTTAGACGATCATCGAACCTGTCTGAGGTCTGATAATTTGATTAAAGGATATTAGGCGCCCAAGTCAAGATAGAAAAGTCATCACATTAACATTACCATGACAACTATTCTTTAAACAAACCTAGGTTTGCTAATATGTCTTCTGATATGTGATAATCTGACGATAAACATGTGATAATCCAATTGATTAGATCTGAAATCAGTTGCAAGAAGAATTAAGTAACCCACTTCGACGAACCAACACGAAACACAAAACGCAGCTTATGCTATAGTCTATCCCCCAACTACCAGAGTGCCATTGGCTGGGAGGGATAATTCGCTCCACCTCCTTCTTCTGTCCTCTTGTTATAGACGATATATATCAGTAGTATCATCAGGAAGTGAGCCAACATTGCGCACAAACACACACAGCGGCAGTTAGCAGAGTATAATGCGGAATTTACTGCCAAAGATCTGGACTCCTGGAATACGAAATATATCCATGGTTACGGTTGGAAAACAGTTGCTAAGTGGTCCTTCTTATCGTAGCTAGACCCGACTCCCTGCCATTAGTAACGTTTATCAAGTCCACACATTAGTAGCAATGCTTGTAGACGGAAGTGTGCTAGAAGTGATAGGTACATCATTGTTTGATGCATAATTCTGGGTAGGGGTGTTTTATTTGGCTTCAGTTTTCATGGGGCTTACTAATTGGTTGATTGGAGAGTTATGGTTTAACGAGCAATCGAAGCAACCAGTCTACTGTAACCATGGTAACAATGTCGATGGCCTATGTTAGAGGTAGAGCCATAAGTCCTCTAATTCGGAGCTTGTGTGTGTGTGTGTGCGTGTGTGTGTGTGTGTGTGTGTTCGTGTGTGTCATATAATTGTACATCTGCAGATGGCAGTGGCACGGGCAGCACAAAAGCTAGTATTGTATCAGCATAGTTGTCGATTGGTCCTCTGGGCTTGGTGGACAGTTGAATTGTGATCACTGGAAATGAAAAATGCAGAAAGAAATTGATTAGTTCATACTGCAAAGCGAATTTCTGACTGGAAATATTTCATCCATCCCTACCAAAATCAATTTAACCATTTTACAAAATAAATACATCACTCCCTATATAATCCCCTGTGATTACTCTAACTTTCTCGCAGTTCGCCGGCCTTATTCCCGGAGCAGATAACGAACCTGGTCCACACCATTATCTCCAACATGAATACACCGCGCGCAAAGGAAGGAGAAGATAAGGAGAATGATTGCGGAGTACCGACTTCTTCCTCAGTTCAGGATATAAAGATCATGCTACTGACACTCGACTCAGATAGATATAACCTAGTCAGGAGTCTTGTCCGGTTCTTCTCTCTGCTTCTCAGGTACCGCGACTTCTTGAGAATATTGAATTTGAATGCAGTAGTTTATATCATNTGTGTTTCTGTCTGTGTGTGTGTGTGTGTGTGTGTGTGTGTGTTATGGACGAAGGGTGAGGGGAATGACGCACGGCTGCAGCTGTGACGTTCCATGTTTAGTCCTATTCCTAGTCATTCTGACGCTAAACTCAGAATTCCAGGAAGTCTCAGCTGCTCTTGTTGTAGTCGGGAACTGAATGTTCACCTGAGGAAAGGAACTGAAACTAGGACTACCTGAGCAATGATAAAGGTGGAACTGGCATTGCCCAAAGGTCATGAATGTTTTTGTTGCTGAGTGGATTTCTGGTCCATTCCCAATTTTGTGAGTTTCCTAGTATCGGTGAATATGTTAAGTATCATAATGCTTCCTAATTCCAGCAGTGTGTCAATTAGTCTTGCATATTGATACCTCCAGTCCATTAATAAAGTATTCTTGCTTTTCACAACGTCATAAGGGCTTCAGGCAGTGCTCACGTACTATCTATGACAGTGATTAAGGATCTAACAACAACTGAAGTGAATTGAAAGAAATCCAAATGGCAGTGGACTTTAGTTGGAGATAAGTACCGCAGAACATTTGGGTGCTGAAGGATAAGAATATCGATTTTAAGATCGGAGCTGGTCCAATAATAATAGGTAACGTAGGTACCAAGAATTCGGAATTTCTGATAACGCACAGATGCAACAAGTGAAACAGTCGTTGTAAGTGAGTTAAAAACGTTTCACTTTCAGTGTGACATACACCATCTTCAGTTCTCAAATTTGATTGTATAAAGTAGTGTTGTAAAGTTTAAAAACCTACTACCTACCTACATAGATAAACTGCAGCGACTAATATCGAAACGAAGAGATGTGTACAGCTAGGCTCTCGTAATTTGAATTTTGTGAGATCCTATATATATAGGGCGATTTCATGGATCTCTCTATGAGAACTGATGTCATGTTTATTATGAAGGAGCAGGTCTCAATTAAACTGGCTCCAGCTGGGAAGTGGTAAAAAGTTAGACAATACCATCAACAATTACCAATGTTCTACAAGCACACACGTACACGCACATACACACACACACACACAGTTGTGCATGTGCCCCTTCCCATAATAGGGAGTCTACTCGCCTGGGACTTCATCAACATTCGCCTCCATCTCAATGGTGACTCTGGTGGTGAATACTTGTTGTCATGGTAATCTCCGCGGTGATCTGCCCCATTGTATATCGATCCAGGGGGTACGGCCGGGACTCGTGCTCGCTCTCCACAACAGATCATTATTACGAGTGATCACCATAATGTGGAGAGTAACAGCTGGGAGAGTTGAAGTAACTGTTCCCACTTTCAAATTCTTAGAAAACCCATGGGAAGACCTCGTACAGACTTGTGAGCAGGAAATCAGTTTTGGACATATCTGCGAGATATTATCCATTTGATCCAATGTAGCCGATATATGATCTCAAATCTATGCATGGATCTTCACAGCCAAACCGCTGCTAGCTTACTGTAGCTTATTGTTCCTTTATTGTAGTTATTGTACCTTTGCTGCGCTTTGATCTCTTTTGAAATATAAAATGCAAATCACTAATTTGCATTTATAGGGCACCTTGCCTTCTAATAGCCTGCCGAAAATGGAGGTCAAATCATGACACCAGATCACACAAACTCACAATTGCACAATATCCAACTGAATAATGGCTACAGTATCCCCTATTGTCATCATTATTCAAATACCTAATATGCTGCTTACTACCATATTGTGAGCTCTATGAAATATTATTCTTTGATGAATAGCGCAGATCGAGTTGAATCACTATCCTCTGAGAACGCCATATAGTTGTCGCTATAGCTCATGATCATGAATAGTCAGTCCCTATAATCTGAATCCCCTCCTGCCACATCCCCCCTTTGAATAATTCTCGAGAGTTCACATACAGGAAATATGGACCTGTAATTTAACGATTGCAAAGAATTCAAAAACGTTTATGTCACAATATGAAGCTGTATAGATATTCCAATGTAACGCAAAGTTCCCAAAAAGAAGCAAATTTGTGTTTGAGTAGATGCCAATCGGTTTGAACAACTCATGAACTTGCTGCTCATTGCTGAGCACTCATGGTGTAGATTAAAAAGTGTACTCATGCTTCTCCCTATAGCAATCTAGTGAACGACCCCCCAGAAGAAGGACCATGCTTGACACTCTTGCAATTGTTCCTGGTTCCCCTCACCACCGCTTTAAACTCCTCCAAGTTAACCTTCCTGTTTGGTCTGCACGTTGCATCCCGTAACATCTCATCTAACTCCTCATTACTGATCTCATCGTCACCCAGCTTCCTGAACACGGCCCGTAGATCGTCCCGACCAATAAACCCATCTCCATACACGTCAAAATCCTGGGAGATAGGTCATGTGATGTGAGGGCTTATTGGCAATTTGCCAAACCAATATTATCTAACAGATCTTCGAAAGATATGTGGGTTTACATTAGATTTTATGGTTTGGTACTGGACACTGGTAACAGAGAGTGAATGACTGAAGGTGTGATGGTACGCACATGGAATGTTTTTTCTATAAACAGGTTGTCATGGAAGTCATTGCTCTCCTGGTGTCTTTGCATCAGGGTTCTGAACTCCTTGAAGGATATCTTACCATCTCCATCCGTATCAACCTGAACCATGATAGATATTGGATACAGTATAACAGTTAACGGGAAAATGTTGGTGTCGAGAAAGATTTCATATTCTTCAGCAGATGTTACCTCGGCTATAATTTCAACAATCTCATCAATAGTAGCAGACTGTCCCAGTGTTTTGAGGACAGATCCGATCTCCTCTACTGTTATAGTCCCGTTCTTGTCCCTATCAAACAGGTTGAATGAGGCCCTGAAGTCCATGTCATTGTCTGGTTGAGCAATACCATAGGGTACTCCTGACTTAGCTTTTGATGACCGAACTGTGGGAATGGAATTCAACGCACAAAACTGGGCTCATAACTGGACATAGTCAAGAATGGGAGTGAAACATTCAATCTTTTTGCAAGGATCATATATTGTAGGAACTTACTGCTATGCCCGGCAATGTCCTCAAACACCTCCTTTGCTCCTTTTGAAGGAGTCCTCCTGAGTGAAAACCGGAATTGTCTCCTGCTAATTGAATTGGTGTCATTCTTCCTATTATCTGCAGTGGAATCTGCAGCGGTGGAAGTTTGCACAACTTCGTCACCCGAGCCTGCTCTCTTCTTGGCGTTTTTCCTCCTCAAATTCGAGACACTTGATCCTGTCTGTGCAGATCTCCTCTCCGCAGGAGCATCAAGGAGTATTGTACTGTCATCATCCTCAATGATAGCTTCTGAAGGCGGTGGTGGTGGTTGTGACTTAGTGAGTGGCACTTGCAGGGTAACTTCTATTGGTTCTCCATTGGTAACTTCTCCATCGATAACTTCTGGGGAGTTTTTCTTCTTCATCTTATTCTTCTGCCGTGATGGCAGTCCTTTTTTCTGTTTGCCAGTAGCAAGCTCACTCTTTACCATGATATCCTCTTCGAAAATGCGGTCTGGATATTATCAATTTCGATATAATCAACTTCAATATGATTATGATTACAAGACAATTAATAGAAGATGAATCTTGCCGAACAAACAACTTTCAGAATACAATTATGGTCAATGATCCACAGGACGTGTGCTACCGAAAGCGCAGCAGTATAACAGCTGTAGCAGACAAGTGACGTCAGGATGAATCAGCAAGAGCATTTCCAGATTTCGAGGTAAACAAAATGATATGACCCCCGCTGAAAATTGATCCTTAAATTCATCATGGATTTCATTACACATCATAAATTGAGTTAGGAGCGATGGCTCTGTCCAACCAAACATACCACATGTGATGCTAGAAGACGCATGGTGTGTGTGTTTCTTCTCTGAGATATACCAGAGAGAATGAATCGCTATTCAACCATGTTCGTATACCTAATTCAATCACAATTTCGATGAATTCGGATTTTGGAACAAAGTGAAAGAGTGATATTTCATTTGACTTTAAAGCTATGACATAATCAACGAAATAACCCCTAAAGCTTCAGTTCCTCCAAAATATAGACTAGTATAAAATGAGAAAGCTTTCATTCAATATGTTTTGGAGTCATTTATATACAAAATCCACAAATCAAATACAAATCGTACAAATTGACCGAAGTGACTGTGCAGTTTAAACTCTGGGACTCTCAGCTATTGCAATATATGATAGGTCTCAACTCCTTAGTGAGTTGATCCTAAGTTGCTAGAAATGTTATTAAGTTAAATTACTTTCGTGGATTGTGAAGTAAACAACACTGCCATGGAAAACCCCACTATTTCGATCATGTATACCTAAAACCTAAAGGTATGAGTGGCATTCACGTATAGACTATAGAGTCAGCACTTTTCGAGCACTTTTCGAGCACACATGATGCATTTTGCATACGACAATTTTAAATTGAAAACTTCACTCATGCTACAAAAGGAGGTTTCATTGTCCATCACCATCATCTGTGATAGGGTGGTACCATTTCATAATCAGTAGAAAATCTACACTCTAAAAACTCACAAAGTTGTTATGTAATGCTAGTATCTAGATGAGTGTCTGGAATGCTCAGCCCTCGCATTGTCATGATGTCATTGTCTCTATCGCATATTATGAAGACCCATGAGAGTGATAAAATGTCTTCGCACCAGTTCACACGATAGGTGATTCGTTTCTAGTTGAGAAATAGGTGGAAGAAAGGTAATAAAGAAAGGTTAAGGTTGCAGTGAGTTTTATTTGGACATCATCTTTACGAACTCTTCATAGTCCACAAAGCCATCCCTGTTCGTGTCTGCTTCCTTGATCATCTGAGGGGAAAGGAGGGTTGAGTTCATCATTGAATTCAAAGGACAGACTAGGAAAACTGCTGTTCTAGGCTTTTCATATACTGCTATCTTTTCTAGATGAGAATCTCGAATTTTAATAATAAGGAACTGGAGTGGGTTCATTGCCTACCTGATCTATTTCATCTTCGGTTAAAACTTCTCCTAAGTTGTTCATAACTTGTTTCAGCTCTTGGGCAGAGATTTTTCCATCACCATTCTGATCGAAAACCTGCGAGACAAATAGAATTCATATTCCCCGGGATATAAACTGTCAACGCAGACTGATAATTGTCTATGCTCATTGCTCAATATTCATGGAGATGGAAAATGAAAAAATGCCAAGTTAAATTGATAAAAAAATCCAAAATAATGTGCATTTCTTCCTAATACATAGGTCATAGATATTGACGTCATTTACAATAACTTTCTCCTCCTTTAAACAACTCAAAATTTAAACTGATTTTTTGGTCTCATATTCTAGGAAAAGCTTTTTGCTATTCTACAAGACGTCACAGAACCAACAGTCACTCAGCATTTCCACATGTCTGTCTAGCATAGATGAATGCATAGATGAATGTCTATTCAGCTGTTGGGAATCGTTTTCCTGGAAATGTACTCAACAAACCGTTTCACTGGCAGTATTTTCCAGTTGACTGGCAGTACCTATTTGACTGGCAGTGTCCATTTGACTGGCCCTCATCTCGGATATCATGCATCGCAGCAAGGAGGGCAGCCTCACTAAGACTATAATATCGTATATGAGTGTCATGCCATAATATAAAAACATGTCACAGACAATGTCTCTCTTCACTACTTAGACTGCATCATTTTCACAAATTCATCATAGTCCACTTCGCCATCACCATTATCATCAGCCTCCTTTATCATCTCCTCGATTTCTGCATCTGTCAGCGTCTCTCCCAGGTTGGTCATGACAATCTTCAGCTCCTGCTTGCTGATCTTCCCATTTCCGTCTTTGTCGAATACCTGGTGTTGTAAAGGTATGAGAAGATGGACATCACAATCGCGGGGTTCACGCTATCACTCGTTCGGCAGTCACACATTCTGCTCATTGGGTCACACATTCAGCTGCGTCACGTTGAGTGACATGTTGCAATAGTCGAGTCACTAGCTTTTTCAAAATGCACATTCGAGTAATACTTCTGCTCTCCTCACAAATGCAAACTTGCTGAGGACAATTTCATTCTTTCACACACACATTCTGCTCTCAGATAACTTCATTCTTTTTCACTGCTCTCTCTCCTGTCATTGGAGCCGTGTACTTGTAGGAATACTAGCACAGAAATCCTAACACCGGTCGTCACTAGCTACTTTCACAAGCCCAAACCTGATCAACTTGGTGGCAAGAGTCAATCCTGTTCAAATGAGCATTCTGAGTGCATTGCCCTTGATTTGCAGAACGTTGATACAATTCATTGGACATACATATGGATTGGGGTAGGAAATGCCAACCTTAGAATACCCAATTTCAGGAATACCCAAAACTTATGTCAGGTAATCGCGACATTGGGTATTCTAGAAGGTGGGTACCTACTCATGAATTCAGTGAAAACGGTTGTTCCATTAAAATACTTCTGTTATTTAAAATGTGCAAATATACTCATAAATGATGCTTCGTGGAGTCAGCAGTACTTGTCATAGCCTTGATATGAACTACCTAATTATTCTACATTCCTGCATAATTAGGATAGCTATTAGCTAAAATTCTCATGTGTGGTTTTTACACTACTCATTACATTCGATTTACAGCAAAAGTGAAAAGGTGCTATGAATCTTTCATCCATGCCAGCAAAAGAAAATCCCATCAACCGTGACCCTTGAGTCACATTGGAGTCTCCAGACCCTCTACTAAGGCGGATGGAGGCATCTGGCATACTATGCCCATGCTAGATTGCCTAATGACACCCTGTATGAGATTAATGGAGCCCAGCTGACCCTTAACCAGGTTTCTACTTTGAATCCATCATTTTCACGAATTCTTCATAATCAACTTCTCCGTCGCCATCCGCATCCGCCTCCTCAATCATCTCGTCTATTTCGGCATCGGTTAGGTTCTCGCCCAGGTTTTTCATCACGATCTTCAGCTCGGCTCTGCTGATCTTACCGTCACCATCCTTGTCGAATACCTGTGCTCGATTGGGCGGATTAGATAACTCTCTCTCATGGCAGCGTGGATCCCTCTTCAACACACCCTCACCACCGCTCACAATCACTCACTTCAATACTTTTCACAGGCAGGCCAGACACACGCGCATATTATTCCACGCTCATTTTGATCTCATTGGATAATGGAGATATAGTTTCAATTTCAGATCTTTCTTCAGTTAAGTAAATGTTGACTTCAAGTAGAATGCAAAGTTTTTACTTCTTCATCCAACCGAATATCATGGAAAAAACACACTTCATACTGATAGAATACATTCCTGGTGAGACCTAATTAATGAAGATGATCAAACTTCAATATTTTTGGCAGCAGACATGGCTCTTTTGACATGATATGTCAATTTGTAACTAGAAATCTGTGACTTGTAACATGTGTGTAACAAATGATGGGGTGTTGACAGGTGATTCATACATAATAGCCAGGGTGCAATAGTAGACACATTTGATTGCTGAGGTATGGATACATAACAGCTGTAGAGCGTTGGTTAGAGATGTGGGTTATACACATTGTCAAGCCCTCTATTAGCTGAATACAATTATCATGTTGTGTAAGTATATGTGTCTGGAACACATCATTTCGAATTCTGCATCATCTTCACAAACTCTTCATAATCAACTTCCCCATCTCCGTCATCATCTGCCTCCTTGATCATCTCATTGATCTCCTCATCGGTCAGTCGCTCGCCCAGGTTCTGCATCACTTTCTTTAGCTCCTCTGAGCTTATCTTCCCGTTACCGTCAGTGTCAAACACCTACAACAAGAGTGCAGACAATATATCATGTGCATAACATGAATTCTGCTATGCATAATTGACACCTGCAGCAACATTATCTCTTCAAGAAGCAGCAACATATGGTGATGTCTTCTTCAACACTTGATAACATGGAGTTAGATGAAATGGATTGGCTTTCCTGATTTCACTAGTTATATGGTAGGGGCATCAACGACCTTCATCATTCTGTGAGCAAAATCAACACTTTGTGCATGAACAAGCGGGTCGTTGTGCTGAGAAGTGAGATTCAAAAATAGGACACATTAAAATTTGCATTTCATTATAAACTTCTGGCTTGAACACTTAGTATTTATAATGTTCTGGATGTTAACACAGGAAAAACGATTACGCTTGTAAGGTTAATACATTATAAAACCACGAGTATGTCTAGTCAATTGGTACCAAAATACAATTCATATATATTCACTATTTACAAAGACTTCAACAGCATATTACTTGTGGTCTAAAATATATATAACCTCTTACACAGAAAGTTCATTGGACTGTAATGAAGAGAAGAGTGTTCTTTTGCAGTTCATTTCAATATAATGTGATCCATATTATATTGTGTAGTTTTAATAATGCTATGGTTGGAGAAAGAGGTGAATAATGAATATGACATATATAGGATAGTGTAAATGGTTATCCGTAATATCATATACGATGTATAAACTAAAATGTTAAAAAGAAGCCTGCATGATATGAGTATGACAGTGACCATATATCATGATGTGAGTATGCCTCTGTTAGGATAATTTACTGATCTCAATAAGATACTGATCCTTGCACATGCTGCCGTGAGGTATAATCCCACAACACTACGTGCTAGGCTCTCTTCATTATACATTATGGTGGATGATCCGCTCACAAGATCGCTCAGTATTTACACTGAAATGTAAACGTGTAAGTGTAATAACGGGGATGATCATGAGAAGCTCATGATCAGACTTGAGTTGGGAGATGGAAAGAGAGAAGATTCTAGTAGGTTACACATGTACACAGACACATTCCTTCTTGGTTCACGACACTGTAAACACGATGGTGGTGGTGGTGCACTGATCATTTACTTGACGACATCATCTTCACGAATTCCTCGTAGTCTACTTCCCCATCGCCATCGGCGTCCGCTTCGCGGATCATCTCCGCGATCTCCTCGTCGGTCAGCTTCTCTCCCAGGTTGTGCATCACCTTCTTCAGTTCCCCTGAGCTGATCTTGCCGCTGCCATCTGTATCAAACACCTGGGAGCAGCATCAAGCATCCGGTTAGAATAGCTGCAGTCCTGATCATGGTTAAAGAGAAAGATTCCGGATAGAGAAAAACATAACGGTCACAGCTCACAACAAAGCAAAGTTTCACAAACACGATTTCAAACGAGCATGCACTATGGAATAGTATAGCAGCTGTATATCTGCTAGTCAGATAAAATAGTGGGGTAAGCAAGTAGCGAATAGTCAGCCTAATGGTGTACCTATTCAGCTCTATAAACTGTGCTAAGCTGCAGTCTTCAACTCTCTTCGATGTCATGAAATTGAAACTATAACGAAATCTGAAGGTGGCCACTGGCCATGTGTCCTCATGGAGATTGGAGGTTCTATTTTAGCTGGATCAGTTATGGCTTATCATATCACAACACGATATTATAATTCTTCACTTCAGGTATCACAAGAACAACTATGAATGAAATCAGCAAGTAAATACAAAGGTATGTGCCCAACACAACGTCACTAATAAGTGTTTGTGTGTGTGATTCAGCATATTCTGTTCATGAGGTAATACACAATTCACACGTGCTTTACGAAGGCTTTTTCTTCACAAGAAACACAAAATTGAATTCAAGATTTCTATTTTATGGGCTTTTTCACACGCACACACATGTTTTACAAATATTGAGATTTCCATCGGTTACCATCGCTGGAAATTGACATTGATCACACTTATAGGTACACTTCACATATAATTTTGATCTTAATTTGTGGGTCTTGCCGGGAAAAAGCAGCTGATTAAAAAGCTGCAAAACCAGCGGAAATGCGATGAATTGCAACGGTGATCCAGCGCTGCAAATTCAGCTGAATCCCACAATTTAGCTGCCAAAGTTATCAACCATCATGACTTCATTGACAACAGTGATATTGACAACGAAGCAATGACTGTGATACCTCGATTTGCCTACCTTGAATGCTTCCCTCAACTCATGTTCATTATCAGTTTCGGCCATGTGCTTTGTCATCATTTCCAAGAACTCTGGGAAGTCTATCGTTCCATTTCCATCCACATCGACCTGTAAAGAGTTGAAGTTAGCAGTTGAAGGCGAGTCGCCTTGGAAGACTACCTCGATATCTACTTCAAACGCTTCAAAGGAACATAAGATACTAAGAAGATAACTCATATTTTGAAACTCACTTCGTTGATCATATCCTGAAGGTCTGATTCACAGGGATTCTGTCCTAGCGACTTCATGACTGTCCCCAACTCTTGTGTAGTGATAGTACCTGACATAAAGGTTTTCATATTATAGTTTGAGTAGAACTGTCTGGGCATACTTGACCCTCTAGAATGAAGTGAGAGGTGGTATCAGCTATGGGACTTTTCATTGTATACTTACCATCCCCATCCTTATCAAAAAGACTGAAAGCTTCCTTGAATTCCTGGATCTGTTCCTCTCTCAGTTTGTCAGCCATTGCTCCCTACTATAGATCAATTGTTGTTGGTGAGGCTTTGATGGTAATTGATCTTGAGATTGTGGACTATTAGGCCATGTATGAGCAAAACATTTTGACACACAAACAACAGATCACAACATTTTGTGCAAAACTGTCTGTCCTCCGGCATAGTTTTTAAAGACACTGAGCTTGCATTACTGTACTAACTAGTGCAGAACAATTAAATTTCACGATGCTACAGTTATGGTGGACTCCTTTAGGATGAAATTTAGCCAGGTTGATGATTAGCAGACCTAATATGTAGGAGGAGGGGGAAGTTAGTTGAAAATGTAAAGACCAAGTTCAGACTGCTATAGCTACAGCTGCCAATCGGCTAGCACTCTCAGTTCTAGCTATCACACACAGACACACACAAACAGACACACACAAACACAAACACAGACACAAACATAATGGAGCAAGGAAGTGAGAACAGAGAAAACAATGAACAGAGGCTCTCTTCTTCTACTCGCTAGCTGAGATATATCATGAGAGTTCAATTAATCATACCTCCGCATGACTGATTGCTGCTTATTAAACACACA
>CAMPET010000246.1:19179-36133 GCA_946803715.1 Beroe ovata | reverse complement strand
TTGGAAATTGCTCTTAATTGCGATAAAGCCTGAGTTGACACTAGAGGGTATATGGGACACAAAAAATCGTCTCAAGACGACAAACAAAGTCAAAATTGTCTAAAAATTGGTATCGGAATTCTTGATCACTGCCCTAACAATATCCCATCATAATCAAATCATTTGAAGAAAGTCGATGTCTTGACCCTTTCAGATTTCCATACTAACCATCAGGGTTTTTGATCAGATTTGACGGAAAAGTTTTGTGTCATATTTTCGATCTAAAATGGACCTAATCGACTCAAAATTTGATGGGGAACACGATTCAGGCCGTTTCGGATCTTGGTTTCTGTTGGAAATTGCTCTTAATTGCGATAAAGGCTGAATTGACACAAGAGGGGACACAAAAAATCGTCTCAAGACGACAAACAAAGTCAAAATTGTCTAAAAATTGGTATCAGAATTCTAGATCACTGCCCTAACAATATCCCGTCATAATCAAATCATTTGGAGAAAGTCGATGGCTTGACCCTTTCAGATTTCCATACTAACCATCAGGNTTGTTTTAAGGTGTCTAGTGTTACCATAAGGCCCTCTTTTTGTTATTCTAAGTGTTCTGTTGTTGTTTCAAGGGGTTTAGTGTTACCATACGGTCCTCTTTTGTTATTCTAAGCATCTGTTGTCATAATGCACCTAATCGACTCAAAATTTGATGGGGAACACGATTCAGGCCGTTTCAGAGCTTGATTTTTGTTGGAAATTGCTCTTAATTGCGATAAAGCCTGAGTTGACACTAGAGGGTATATGGGACACAAAAAATCGTCTCAAGACGACAAACAAAGTCAAAATTGTCTAAAAATTGGTATCGGAATTCTTGATCACTGCCCTAACAATATCCCATCATAATCAAATCATTTGGAGAAAGTCGATGTCTTGACCCTTTCAGATTTCCATACTAACCATCAGGGTTTTTGATCAGATTTGACGGAAAATTTTTGTGTCATATTTTCGATCTAAAATGGACCTAATCGACTCAAAATTTGATGGGGAACACGATTCAGGCCGTTTCGGAGCTTGGTTTTTGTTGGAAATTGCTCTTAATTGCGATAAAGCCTGAGTTGACACAAGAGGGTATATGGGACACAAAAAATCGTCTCAAGACGACAAACAAAGTCAAAATTGTCTAAAAATTGGTATCGGAATTCTTGATCACTGCCCTAACAATATCCCATCATAATCAAATCATTTGGAGAAAGTCGATGTCTTGACCCTTTCAGATTTCCATACTAACCATCAGGGTTTTTGATCAGATTTGACGGAAAATTTTTGTGTCATATTTTCGATCCAAAATGGACCTAATCGACTCAAAATTTGATGGGGAACACGATTCAGGCCATTTCAGAGCTTGGTTTTTGTTGGAAATTGCTCTTAATTGCGATAAAGCCTGAGTTGACACAAGAGGGTATATGGGACACAAAAAATCGTCTCAAGACGACAAATAAAGTCAGAATTGTCTAAAAATTGGTATCGGAATTCTTGATCACTGTCCTAACAATATCCCGTCATAATCAGATCATTTGGAGAAAGTCGATGTTTTGACCCTTTCAGATTTCCATACTAACCATCAGGGTTTTTGATCAGATTTGACCGAAAATTTTTGTGTCATATTTTCGATCCAAAATGGACCAAATCGACTCAAAATTTGATGGGGAACACGATTCAGGCCGTTTCAGAGCTTAGTTTTTGTTGGAAATTGCTCTTAATTGCGATAAAGCCTGAGTTGACACAAGAGGGTATATGGGACACAAAAAATCGTCTCAAGACGACAAATAAAGTCAAAATTGTCTAAGAATTGGTATCGGAATTCTTGATCACTGTCCTAACAATATCCCGTCATGATCAGATCATTTACCCAATTTACCCAATTTGTACTTACCCAATTTTCAACCCCTCCCATCATAACTTCCTAAATCCTATACAACATTGGGTGTCAATTCTGTGTTTATGGTATTGGGTCAGTACGTTCAACGATGGCTGTTATAATGATAATAAGTACTTCACGTGTATAAGCCATAATAGGTTGGCTTCTCAGAAAAATGGCACCTATAGAAGTCGAGAATTTGCTATTCCCATGACAGGTTGGTCGCCTAAGTCACTTCATTGTGTGGTCACTATAGGTGTGAACCCTGATGACAATAGAACAATAACGCATCGGAACGTTCTCTGCTTATTAATTTTCACTATTCATTGTCAATGTTCGCTCTTTGCACAGTTATTTGCCCCATCACTTCATGCGCCACTACACTTTGACATAAGATCACGTGACACACACCATCTCAGAGTGACACCTATATAGCAGAGGTTCTACACCAAATGTCTCTGTACTTACGTGTCCTTGATTAATTAACGTTTCAGATAGATAGACGGTAGCTCAGCAGTATGATGTTCGCTTGTTCTGACCTCGTGCATATGACATGTATCTTCAACATCGGTATCTGTATACTGTGTATGTGTCTATGTCTGCATCCGTGTATGTGTGTGTTTGTCTGTTTCTGCATCTGTCTGTCAGTGTGTGTTTCTGTGTGTCTGTTTGTCTTTGCGTCGATCTGCCTGTGTCTTTGAGTCTATGGGTACTGAGTGTGCAGTAGGTACATATTATAGAATCGTAGTGCAGTAGTAGAGGTACACGTCATCAACTCGAATACTGATCATTCTACTGTTGCTAAAATACTGATCATCTTGTCTTACTGTTGCTAAGATACAGCTCATCTTGTCTTACTGTTGCTATGGTACTTCCATTTACTACAATGAGAAAAATATTTTTGTTTGCCATGACTTCTATTCACTTCTCACTTGAATCATAACCTTCTCAGACCATCTCAGACCATCTCAGACCATGGAGACATCTTGTTTGCAATAGTACTTTATTTAACCCTCACATGGCACTCTCAACATTGTCATAAAACGAGTAATTTGAGTAGGTTCATGATGAAAGTGCTGTGCAGTACCTTGGTTTCCCTGCTGCTGATTGCTATCTGTCACTCCTACTTTATCCCTCAAAAAGGATGTGCTTATCATGTTGAGGAAAATGGTGGTGTGTACGGAAGTTGTGACCTAGACGGGAGCTTTTGCAGTTATGGCTGCCGCAAAGGATGGTGCTGGAAGCAGTGTCTGAGTAGAGAGGATGAGTGTATAATCAACCATCGTGGATGGTCCTTTGCTGTGGATGGCGCAAGTGCCTACAGCTACATCCGGTGTCAAAAAGATGATGATTGCATCAACAAAGGCATGGATTTCGGTCAAGACACCAAGTGCTACCTAGGAGATCCAAACTTTTAAGAAAGTGAACGTTATCTATGCTGCTGTCAATTTTAGATGCTCTTCTGTAGTGATCTTTGCCTGCATAAAAGAAACAATTACAAAAAAGTAATAGATATTTTCACTTTGCTGACCTAAATCTATAGATATCATGATTCATGATGCTATGCTTTTACAAGCAAATGAGTAATTCACTTCTATTCTAATCTAGTATTGTTAGCACCAACTTTCAACACAAATAACTTCACAGGCGTACAAAATAAAGAAAAGGAGTGATGTACTTGGGTACCAAAGGAAGCCGTCTGGGATATTCCAATGACCAATCTTAGTTCACATTCATATTTTATAGTTCATAGTACAAATATTCTACTTAAGTTATATCATTGATGCTAGCTACTCTCTTGAACAGCTATCATTTATGTTGGAAGTACATGTTTATCAATGAAACAGCAGGCACCACTACAAGTAGAGGGGAGGATGGCTTAGTGTGTAGCTTAGTCCACTCTTGGAGCTGAGTTGTGACAGACCTTAGTCCAGACCTAACACAGACCTTAGTCCAGAAGAAGTTTACTTATACTTCTTGGATTTTCACTGTACCAAATGATACATTGTTCCACTTTGATGTCCCACTACTCCTTGGATGGGGAAAAAAGAAGGGGAAAAGTTTTGAGTACGTCTTGTAGCTTACTAGCTGAGCTCAAGCAATATATAAGCTGATAATCTATACTAGAGTCTATCCATGTCTTATTATCACTGTGAGGGGGTACATTTAGTGGAAATCACTCCTTTCTCTCTTGGCCTCTTGCCCCTGCTGAATAGATTCACAGATCCAAAGAGAGGGCCTTAGATCTTTATGATAACCACTCATGACAGGAAATCACACAAAAATTCTTCCCTCTCTAATCTCTTATCTCAATCCTTGGATATTAAATTGGAAAATTGATATCCAGTATTATATTCATTCAGCTCTATAAAAGGACTTTGGATTGAGATGAAATGAATCAAGTTTATAAAATATATCACACCACTGATCAGTGATCACTGCACTGGTACAGTAGTATAGTACTGGTCATGCTTCTGTAACTCGTCAAAAGGTGAAATGCAACGTCGCGATTTCTTGGGCGCGCAACATGTGCACACGATGCGCGCGCAAAACTGCAAGATCGTCATCTGCCTGAGTCACGCAGCGCACGCGCAGCGCGGTTATATAAAATTAAAACCGATCGCTTAATTAAATCCGCCTTAGACGTGACTGCAGCTACAGAAGTACATGCGTATACGCTAAGTTGTAGGCATGCTATGTGCTTAATAAAATTAAAACAGCTGTTTTAGTTTTAAATTGCAATCTGAATCGGTAGTTAAGCATCATTTACACAATGTGTAACACATATTACATTCATATGTAGGAATATGATATGTACTCATGTCACTCATGACAATCAATGCAATGATTCAATGATGAATGAAGTACCTAACCGAACGTGCGTGTAATTACACTGAATACGTATAGTATTTCCATTCAAATGACATGAAAATTCGTTAAAAGTGTCAGAAGAGAATTCGCGTTCGGATCATTGTCAATTGTCAACTCTCCCTCTCTGACTCTCTTGTCGAAGCTATGCCACTCTATTGACTATAAGCTATGATAACTATGATACTATTAAGCTGTTACTGTAACAGATGTTGGGGATTGGTTATTGGACGTAGCATC
The DNA here is from genome assembly GCA_946803715.1 of Beroe ovata. NCBI lineage: Eukaryota > Metazoa > Ctenophora > Nuda > Beroida > Beroidae > Beroe > Beroe ovata. The sequence continues at coordinate 31,125 of CAMPET010000246.1, read as the reverse complement.
GAGAATATCGGAGTTTTGAACAATCGATGGCGATTCCAACTCAATCCCGGGGACTGGCTCTTGCTGGTCTTGCTCTGCTGCCAACTTCAACTTCAACAATTCTGCCTCCTCCCTTGATAATATAAAGATTATAGGAAATCATTATTAATGTGCCATTTATGCATCCCAGTCAGCGGCCACTGGGATATCTGAAATGTTGAGAAGAGTTGAGAACTACCTTTCCCTTTCCCACTTCTCTGCGATTCTCAGCTCAATCTCAATGAGCCGCTCCGCCGCAGGGAAGAAGTGGCATACAAAGAAATCCTCGACTCGGGATGGCCAGTCCTCAAAACTGCCGCATCTCTCGTCTGAGATATGATAAGGAATAAACAAATGCAGGATGGGAGAAGAGAATATGAGGCGATCTGTTTTGACCCGGCATATTTCATACCTATTGAAGGGGATATCATGACACTCTGCTCCCTAACATTGTCAATGCTGGCCACGCTTTCCACCAGGGGAGTGGAACCGTCCTGTATATTGATGGAGTTGTGAGTTAAAGAGTTGTCACGGGTTGTCTAATGAGGATATGAGAAGGGAGAGGAGTTACTGAGACAATAAGATAGGTGAGACAATAAGATAGGTGAGACAATAAGATAGGTGAGACAATAAGACAAGGATTGGGGCAGGAAATTACCTGATCCACGTTCTCGGTGTCCGGAGCCGATGGAGCAGGGGTCTGGGGGGGTAATCACACTAATCAGAGATAATTAGACACCAATCAGTAATTAGCAGATGATTACAGTGATGATTCCACATACGTGATTCCAGAAATAGCACTAGAATTATAAGTGCACTAGCACTAGGACAAGTTCTATCTGAACTAGCACGAGCAGAGATTGAACTTGGATTCTCATTAATCCCCATGCACAGTACACGATAACAGTCCACCAACNCTTTCATCCGAATGCAGACTCGTACAGGAACCGTGATATCAAGTCAGTATATACACAACACGAAAACATCAAGAGGAAGAACTATGAACAGCGTGTTATTCAGGTGGAGAAATGCAGTTTTACGCCATTAGTATACAGTACTTCAGGAGGGATGGCACCTCAAGCAATGGTGTTTCATAAAAAACTTGCTGAACTCATAGCAGAGAAGACTAATGAGGAGTATAGGGATGTCATCAGTACTATGCGAACAAAACTTTCATTTGCATTGCTCCGAAGCGTGCTGGTTTCAGTGAGGGGATATCGGGGCAAACCTTCCCGCGTTTCAGAGCTCCCAGTGTCAGCTATATCCTTCAATTTGATTCCGGATGGGTTATCCGGAGATAGTGTACGTCTTAAGTTCTGAGTTTCTAATCTTGGGGTGTGAAGTTTGAAGAGTCTGAGGCACCAATTTTTGTTGCTAATGACGAGTGATTTGTACATGCTTTCTTTATATCAAGATGCTTTATAAGTTTAAAAAATTTGGTATCTATTTTGCAATGAGCATAGCAACGCTGACTTTCAATGTGGTAGTGATTGACGGCGCGCTCATCACGCGCGCTTTCACTAACTAGAAGCGTTACCAGCTTTATTACAGGAAAAAGACACTGCGCGCTCGCAAAACAACTATATCTGTTAGTGACCGTCCGAAACTTACCTTTAGCATACACAGAATATCTCTCAGAGTGAACGCTTTTGTAGTTCTTTTAACCAGACATTGATAAAGTCTCCAACATTTCTCAATGTATTGTTTGTTGGCTGGATGTGAGTGAGAGTAGCCTGAAAAATATATCGGCGGTGTCAAAAGATATTAGATCACTGTGTGGGGCAAATTAAGTAGGCATCATAATTGAAGATTGACAATTCATTCCGAGAAATAGCTATGCTTCATCCTCAAGACAATAGTCTCAATGGTTCAATAGACCGCAGAGGTTTAAGTCAATTGTTCATTCAACGTTCAAACGCCAATCATTGTTAACTATGTGTTATTTTCAGTAATATTGAACTCAAGTTTATTCAGCCTATAGGTTTCTATCTTTTATAGAATTAGGAAAGTCACTTAACACAATTAGCTCCCATCATGCTCAATTAGCTCTCATGAAGTTGAGAGTTCACTTACCGTTATTGTTGGAGATATCCAAGGTCAGGACATGTTCACTCAGCAGACTTGACAAACACTTGGACACAAAACAGCCGTTCTCCCTAAAATAGAATGGTTGGTTTAGATGCATGATCTAGCTAGATCTAGTCTGTCTTGTTTATCCAAGACGATACTTGTAACCGCACTTCACAATCAATTAACTGTGCTGAGCATCTAGTGATTCTCCGACTAACTAACTAATCACATAATTAGTCTGTAATGAGCTACATTGTGTCAGCATTGTATTGGGCTAGAAGTTGGGTAGAAATAGCTCCACCTAACTCGAAATACCATGTTATCACAAAGTATCTAGTTATCTTATGATCCTATTTCCGTTGCAATGTCTTGACATAGCTCTTTGTTAATATGTCCCCTTATCGCTGCTCTATATTTCGCCGAAATCGCCTATTCGTTATGTGTATCTAACCTCTGTACAACTCCAGTATACACGTCAACGCTCAGGTGCACTATTGCTTGTAAGAATTCTCGAAACAGAAAGCTGGTGAAGGGGGATGATCGTTCCGTTTCACACTCGATCTCAACTGCGTCAGCTGCAACGCGTGATATCAGAGGGAACGCGTGATTTGCAACGCGTGATAAGTGATGTTTGTGAATTGTGGTCTGAATCTGTTTTGATACGGTAAGATTGAGAAACATTGGCTCAAGACTTACATATCACTTCGTCTGCGTCTGGCATTGCCAGTTTCTGATAGATCTGAGAGTCCTTGAGAAACTTCCAGAACTGAAATCAAATATTCGTCACCATTCGATAAACAGTGCCATGGCCATGGTAATAGCAATGTCATCGCAATGGTAATGTTGTCACCACGGTAACAGTATCATTGTCACTATGGTAACAACATTGTTGTCACCACGGTAACAGTATCACTGTCACCATGGTATCTGCTCACCTCCATCCTCAGCAGTATCCCGGAATCCTTATCCACCAACTTACAGTAGTGGTTGTACACATGTCTCAGCACAGATATGTGACGTAACAACACGTTGTGAACCTGAGAACACGTGACGTTATGATATGTAGAATCCCAAATCTGCTTACCTCGGAATTTGATAGGAAGTTAGCAACTAATGCGTTTAGTATCCGTTATTCATAAATCGTGGCCAGCTTGTGAGCCAGTACTGCACGTGCAATCAGTGCACGTGTCATTGACCCGCGGATGAGAGAGGGGGGGTTGTATGGCATTGTTCACTGATTCCATTATACTGACCATAACACCACTGAGCAGAATTCAAAATTGTGGGTACACAAACGCGACACACGTGACACTATATACGGGACACACACACACANCACACACACACACACACACACACGTGACACAATGTTGCGATAATCCACTATAATGCTGGGTCCAGCTACCATTCAGGTGTCCTATGACTGCGCTCTGATAGCAACGCGTCAGGGGAAATCTCCCAGACACCAATCCCATTAACCCCCATGATCCCTCGTTGAGAGCAACCCAATTTCATGACTAAACCACCCTCCCTAATGGGTATCGGTTTATTGTGTCGCACAGACGGCACCTGCATAATACGTCTGTGTGTAATCGGCTATAACATTGGCTCATGTTTGTTCTATAGTAGAGCTATTTCCAGACTATTGTTGTTGTATTCGGTGAGAGAGAAATACATCGCATTTCTCTCCTTTTTTCTCACCTTCGCGCTCCCGCGTGTGTGTGTTCTCACCTGTTGCAACTCTTCTTCGTGGAATATCTCGTCAGCAATGAGATCTCGGATGTTCAGTTGGAATGAACTTTGACTGGTCTGAAACAGTTAGAATAAAATATCTGCCTGACCAAAAATGTATTGATTCTGCAGAGAAACATTTTTAGTTTAAATTCCATACATTAACTTAAGTACAATGTAACCAATAATTCGCAACGTGTTTTCGATCCGATAATTCAACATACACTTCCTTTCCTTCAAACGTGTTCTACTTCCTTTCCTTCAAACACGTTCTACTTAGGTACTGTTTTAGTCTACTCCTTAATTGTACAGATTCAGTAACCAGTAGTGTACCTATTACCTGATTAAACCTAAATGTGCTTATAAAAGCTTATTTAATGCACACAGACATATTAGGTTGCTTTCGTGTCTTCAGTACGAGAATACTTAGAATTTTATTGTCATTAGAAGTTTCAATATGTGTTCGTTGTCGATATAGTTTGTTGAGTAATCATGAGATTAGCTGAGTGTCAATACCACAGTCACGTGCAGTATTTGTCACGTGTTATGCGAGTATTTGCTCAGAGTTCATGAATAAAATGCACGAGAATGAAAAATGATGAATTGCTAATTCTATCGAGCCACCAACACCAATACAGACATATAAAACAGACAGTTTCGAAACAATGTGGATTGATATAACATCGCATTCTCATACTCGATAGAAGTTACTACCTTGGTTATTAAGGTTTGTGTGATTATGTTCCCAGGGACAGCTAGCGATATTTTGGACAGTAATGAGATTCATAAGTTTGACATGTCCCGATACATTCATCGTGAACAAACTCAAATTTGATTGAGTTATAAGTAGTAGTAGTGCAACAATATAAGCTCATGTAGTAGTGTTTATAAGTACTACTTATAAACACTACTACATGAGCTTATATTGTAGTAGTAGTGCTCATAAGTAGTAGTGCTCATAAGAAGTAGTAGTGTTAAGGAGTGTAGTGTGCTTCACCTTGGTTGAGTTCTGTAAGGGAGACGATACCCTGCCCGTGGCTATAGCACTCCTCATCATCTTACCAAAGTCCGGGGAACCAGGGCGACCCATGATACTGTCATTCTCAAAGTTACCTGGGATATGATAAATGAGATGAGAGAGTGGGGCTATCTTGTACTGAAACTCTAAGATAATATCTAAGTTTTGAGTTGGTGGCATCAATCCAATTCATGGAAATGTTATGAAAGTGAAACATTAATGAGCTAATTATTGAAGTGTTTAGTTGACAAGCTCCTTTGAACGTGATTCACCTATCTGTCGCTTCTGTCATGATCAAAGACGGGCTGCGCACATGTGAAATCATGTCTTCATACATAATTTAGTTATTTAATCTGCACATATGTATTCCATGATTAACAACATTTATTAGGTACATCGTTAGGTAAACACCATAGAGTCACCAGAAGCTCCAACTGTACACCCTTCTATGATGAAACTCCAGTTTATAAATCTTGTTTAACAATCGGTAACTCGGTAAGATAGCAATCTCTGATGGACTGAACTTTCTTTTGTTTTAACATTTCACATTTAACGACATCTTATTTTACGCTTCATCCACCCTTTGTTGTAGCATATGGGACACACTCACTCTTGCTATTCGATCTGATGATAGTCACTAAACGATCGTTTTCAGTTGTGCCATGTCAGAATATTCGGTAGAAGCGGATTATTTCCTAGCAGTGGTCATCATTCTCTGTGTAACTGTCGGCTTGATTGGTGAGTTGAGACTCGATATTTCCCAGTATATTATTGGATCTAACATAGCTGGTTTCTTTAACATTCCCTCTCTCCCGTCTAGGTAATGTGGTGGCGCTGATCTATTTCAAGGGGCAGAGACGAGACTTACCGAACATCATGTACACCCTCATAGTAATCGTGGACATCTTCTCCTGCACCACCTGCCTACCCCTCGCTGTATGCTACCTCAACAACCGCCAGCCCATGTGGTTCGGCAACGTGATATTCTGCTACGCGTGGGGCACTCTCTGGGCGATCATCCCCTTCCTATCAGTTTTCCTGGTAGCTGTTCTGAGCATCACACGGACCATCTCCCTCATATCCCCCCTCCGGAGCATAAGCAGACGCAAGGTCATGATCGTGGTGGCAGTGTACACCTCCTACCTGGTGCTCTGGTCGACAGTTCCCATCGCTCTGCGGTACGGGAGCTTTGTCTACACATCCTCAGACACTTACTGCTGGGAGGATACGCAGCTAGGACTCTACTCCCGACTAGAGATCACTAACGGAGCTGCACTTCTTGCATTCCCCATAATTCCCATCATCATCAGCTGTATTATATCGGCAAAGTGTGTCCTGTCATCGCTGACAGTGTCATCATTGAGTGCCAGTGTGAGGACCATCAAGATTGATGCAACTATCACGATAATCATCATCACCACCACGTACATCATCCTGAACCTGCCCATTTTCATCGTGTGGGTTCTCTACATACACGACGATTTTACTGTCAGGGACAACATTTTCTCACAGTACTACAGCTGGTCACTATGCTACGTCATATGTGTGAGTGTCAATGCCACGCTCAACCCCTTCATCTACTTGGCCCGAATGGAGAAATTCAGAGGCTCGCTGAGGAAAGCCTTCATGTGGAGACGGAATAGGACTGATAGCGGCACCAAAGTTGAATGGAAGTCGAGTGTGTTCAGCAGGTCGTCTCTGAGGTTCATGGTTAATGGAGACTCTGCCAAAAAGGATGATGAACAGTGAGATATTGAAGAATGATATGAACCCAGACTATGGCTCTCACTCAACTTGACTGCAGCGTTTTTTGTATGTTGTTTTTGCTGTATATTTTGTGTTATCTGTTTATATTTATGTGCTGCTATGCTCCATACCCCCAGTGTTTAGACTTACCCGAGAACACTGATCCATCCTTGAAGAAGAACTTCCCGTATCCATGTTTAGCGTTGTTTGCCCATTCACCCTCGTAGCGCGCACCACTCGCATAGCTGAATACTCCGACCCCCTCCCTCTTGCCATCTACCCACTGTCCCTGATACTCATTCCGGAGCGGGAGTTGGGAGTTTGTGTCCACCAACCAGATATGAGTCCCTTCCCCATGCTGAGAAAAACAGGGAACCTATTTGACATGTCCATATTCAATGAATTTGTGAGGGATTTCAACAGATCGACCACCTCATCAATTAGAAATTTAGAGACAATAGACTCAATCACCTGAACACCCATGTTCCAATCACCGATGTAGGTTTCCCCGGTACCAGACCACTGCATTGTGCCCTTGCCGTGTCTGAGGTTATCCAGCCACATACCTTGGTACGTGCTCCCACTTGGATACTGCCTGAATCCCTGTAAAAGTTAAATAGTTACGAACTGAAATTAAGTGTTGGTCTTTTCCTGAATCTCTTAAGTTTAACTATCTGACCTGCCCACATTTCTTGTTGTCCCGCCATTCACCAACATAATAAGACAGTCCTTCTTTGTCATACATTATTTTACCCTGTCAAAAGTCGATAATCAAGACTGTGAATTGCCAAAGTACCACAATAAGAATCAATGAATAAGATAATTTGGTAAAACAAATGTCAACTCACATTTCCAGTTCGAAAGCCATGAACCCAGTCACCACAATATATACTGGGATTGTTAGCGCAGAAGAATGTTCCTTTTCCATGTCGAAATCCATCTTGGACATCTCCTCTGTAGACTGATCCATCTGGCCATAGGAACTCACCTTTTCCACTTATCACATTATCCTTGAAATCGCCCTGTTTTGGATTGAATTGGAATGTAAGTTTATGTAAGACTGTGATATTGAATCAACATCTCCTCTGAATTCAGCACCTTTGACATATAGGTAATTCTAAAACACACCTTATACTTCAATCCATGCGACCAAATGTATTCGCCTTCACCACTCATTTTTCCATCAACAAATTGGCCCTGAATGATTTTGTTCTTGATTATAACTGCAGCAATATATATCAGGGATATATCAATCTTGATGATACTAACATTATAAGTGTGTCCACCATGGTACTGAACAGTCCTAAATCCAGTGAACAATGGATCTTGCTCTTCATCACCAAATCTGCAATTATATTGTTCATTATGCTTGATATACATTCCCACTTTGGGAACAAGATACATCTCAGGTTAATAAACATGAGAAACCTGTCTATGACAATCTGTGCCAAATGTAAAGTTACAGGAGTTTCGACTATAATCACAGGTTCCTCTGGAACTTCAGCTTCCTCCACAATTTCTTCTCCTGCTGGTGTTGTCACCTCAAATTCAGGAGGAGCTTCATCTTCTTTGACTTTAGGTGGTTCTTTAGAAGCTTTACTTTTAGCCATGACTAGCAGAAGATTATGTCTTGATATGTGTAGTGTGTACCACATTCGGGGTATATAGGTGTTTTATTGAGTTACAAATAAAGAAATGTGATGAGACTTATCATTACACAGTTTACTGAATATATGGACCAAATAGACATAAAAAGTAATTTGCATGTTCAGCAGCATTAAGGATTCAATGCATGTTCCCAGTTAATAATATAATATATAATATGTAGCAAATGATCCGATCCAAAGACATACCATGATAATGATTTGAAAGCACATATTGTAGTCATATAAACATGATACATGGTAATTTATTCATTATTATATCAAAGACATTAAATGAATTACCGGATCATGAAAATCAAAACTAGAAAATACAATATTTAAGTAGTGTCATGATTTACTGATTTTTGTCTAGCGATCGCGATGCAAGACCGCTGATGCAAGCCACGAAGCTTGAGAATAAGTACGCGCTGCGCGCGCCGCGCAAAATAAAATTCTCGACTCGGTCGACAATACTGATTCATATGCTTGACTGATCCAGTGATCCTATCCTCTGACCTCCTTTTTGTGATAGCAATCATAAGTCAATTTTCACTTGCCAATCACATCATACATATTCTAGCACCCTTTGATTCCAAAATGAGGCGCGGCGCGCGCAATGTAATGATCATGATACATTGAGGCGCGCGCGTAAGTTTGACTTGACCAAGGTTTTAAAATAAAATAATTGTTTCGCGTTGGATAGAAATGAACAACGATCTACATACGTATGCCATGCACAGGTATGATAAAAACTGATGTATCCAATAAATTGGGGATACCTTTAAACTGTACTGAGGAAGGAGCATAGACAGACAACCTTTAACTAGAGGCAGTTTATTTAAATCTAAAGAACTGAATACATCGTCAAATAAATAATGTCGTTCTCATCTTCATCATTCATACATTAATCGTAGATCATAACCGTGTATTAAGAATAAGTAGAAAAAGAAAAATGGAAAACTGTAACATAAATACAAATTAGCAAGCAACGACAAAGTCCAATCGGAAAGTAATTACTAAGCGATACCAATATGCAATCAAATCTTGTCAATGCCAAAAGACTACCGTCTGTACTCAAATGTTCTCAACAGAACTTTGACAAATTTTATTTGAATGATCTGGAAAATAGGAATATGTAAATAAGGAAGTTAGTTTCGAGACGGAAGACCTTATGTTGCATTGCAAACCAAATCTACATGTTTTTCACAAATCAAATGAATCGGAAAGCTGTATTTAACCACTTTAATACACATCAGTGGGTCAAGTGAGTTCATCATGACGCCCAATCCACTTTACGGCTACCCATTCTATGGCTGGGAGTACGCTATTTCGGGTTCCTAATATACAATTTGCATGTTCAACCCTCGGTAACCACGTCAACTTCGATTGCAGACAGCTCAACATCAGCTTCAGGCTGCTTCCCGTTAGGTATCGCCCCTTCGTCGCCGTCCGGCTGAAATGATATACCGCATTACTTCTTATGAAAGTGAGATCAGTATGAAAGTGTTAGGCATATCAAAATCCTCTATTTAGTAACCATCACAAAGATGTTGGCAATCCAAAGGAAGCAAAACAATTTCATGAGACATGCATATGATTTGATGAAAATCGTGAAAATGGGATGATTATATCTATACCAGATTCATCTCAACATCGGACTGACAAATAGAGATACAAGATCGTGACAGTGGTATAAGGAAATTATCGTGCGTTATCAGGAGTCAATTCCTACATGTAAAATGATGATACGCTGATACGCAATCATATAAATCTGTGAATCATTCCGCAACATGATAATCCGATTGATTATTGATCATCATTGCCGTCATTTTCATACCATCTCAGTAACCTGGTTTTTACTCGGTGTTTTGTCTTTAATCCGAGGAGACGACATTCGGGTTTTGGCAAGCTGACAAACCACAAATATCAAACAACATAGAGGTACAAAAACATTCTCAAACATTAAGAAACGAATGGTTACCAAGTTGGGAAGAATGGGCTTGCGCGTCTTTTTAGCTAGACTCTTAAATATATTCATTTTGTTACATTTTACAATATACATCCAACATTGACAGTACCTACTAACAGATTGATATAGAGTATGAAAAGTATGAGTAATCTCTCACCATGGCAATTTTAGTCTTCTTCCAGATTTCCGCCGATTCCTGGTTGTTCTTCTTGATACTGCTAACTTTCTGCACAGTTTTCGGTTGCTCTGCATTCCCCACACTCTTAGTCTTACGCAACTTCAACCCTCCTCTGCAAAGTTATTATGTGTGACCACCTCGTGGTGAGTGGACTTGGTGAGCCTGTGGAATGAGGTTATGCTCACCGTATCTCAGTGAGAAGGTTGTCTATCACACACTCTTCCTCGGGAATGGGGGCTCCCTTCTTCTTCGCTCGGGGCAGAGTCTCGCGTTTCGCCATCTCCGCTTTCCTCTTCGCCAGTCGTTCCTCCTGCTCTCTCCTCTTCTTGTTCTCCTGTGAGTGTGTACATTGTGAATGTTGTTGCATACACCTGATAAAATCACGGAGAAAAATCAAAAGTGAAATCTAACTTTTAGACGCGGACAAATGATCAAAGGTAATGATACATTTTTTTGCCCGATGAAAGGTTCAGATGATGCAACTCTACTGTTGAGTGTCAGATGACTGGAATCTTTCACCTACTCAAAGAACCGTCAGATCATAATTGTAATTTATTCGAGAATGATTTTCGTTCCGTTTCAACTGTTTGTCATCGTCCAGCTGTTTACAGTCGTTAACACAGACCAGTGCGAACAGCTAGTGGGTACCGGCGACTACACTAGAACACCCATTCCACCGGGCTATGACATCTCTGATGTGATAACAATAAGGGGTCGGGTTGTGGCTAATCCTGTATCTTCTTACATCGCATATCTCTACTCTAACTCTGGTGAGAGGGCGGTTTCCATGGCGCTCTATAATAGAGGCACTCTCAAGTTGATAGATCAGAGCAGTGATTCTATCGCAAGAATACCGAAGACCTTCATAGATCCAAACGATACAGTTCTCATTCAGCTGTCATGTGGCTTGGATTCTTGTAGCATAGTAACGGGCAGGAATTCCACCCAACTCTGGCATTTCTCCTATCCAGTTACCATGACAACAGCAAACATAGCCTCAATTCTTATACCAAGGTCTTCGGGAAAAATTCTAGACGTGAATGAAGTGATGATTTGCAAACGTTCACGACCCATTGTAACAATCGAGCTTACATCCACTTATCTCATGTGTACTGTGATTGGAAAGCTTGTTCTACAAGCTGATTGGAAGAGAAACGGTAGGACAGTGTCAAGTACGATTCAAAGTGTTGAGACGTCCGTGGCAAGCGGTTTCTCATCATCAGAACTGATCATCACTCACGAGTTAGTGGGAGATGAGGCAGGAACCTATGTGTGTGAGGGGAGGAGTCTCTTTGACGGGACAGTCATGATGACAAGTGAATCTGTCAGTGTGGGTGGACAAGACGTTACCACCACTCCACGAATGATAGCAACTGTCACCACTGACACCACCACTTACACTGACACCAGCGGTACTGACACCAGTGATACTGACAGCAGTGATACTGAAAGCAGTGGTCCTGTCACTACTGACACAGACACCAATGATACCAGTGACACAGACACCAATGATACTGACGCCACTGATACTGACACCACTGATACTGACACCACTGATACTGACACCACTGAT
>CAMPET010000246.1:1293-13904 GCA_946803715.1 Beroe ovata | reverse complement strand
CCATGCCCGGTGGAAGAGGCGGAGCAGGAGGTGGTGGGGGCGCTTGTGGCGCTCGCACCATGCCCGGTGGAAGAGGCGGAGCGGGAGGTGCTGGAGGCGCCCCAGGGGGTGGCGGTGGGGGCGCTGGTGGCGCTCGCGCCATGCCCGGTGGAAGAGGCGGAGCGGGAGGTGGGGGCGGTGCTGGTGGGGCGTTAGGAGTTCGGTTGTTTAGGGCGGATGTTAAATTAGTATCTGAAATCATGTAACTCTGCCCAGATATTGAGTTTTTGCACTTGTGACAAATCTCAACTGATTCTGATTTCTCTGTTAATCGATCAGTCTGAACAGATGCATTTGAAACGTTCGAGAAGTCTGTGCCTACTGATTTATGATTGGGCTCGATTTCGAAGGAGTCTGATGGATTCAAAGTCTCAGCATTGAGAATGGCTCTGTCAGTAAGTTTCTCCAGACACTGCCACGTGGCGGAGAAATGCTTGGTTTCTGGCTCGATTACCACGAGATTCTGTAGAATTGCAATGAGGTTCGCACACTCGGGCAAATTGCACATCTGAAATGAGGGATATTGATAAGTGGGGTATAGAAACAATGTTGATGAAGGAGCACACGCCGTGTCGCCGTACTGAGTACTGACACTCACCTTGGAGAAGAGCTGTGAGAAGAGATACTCTGGATTATCAATTTCGTCCCCAATACTGTCCGTGTCATCCTGTCCATCTTGAGCAATGTGGTCCAGGTAGGTGTCCAACTGGATGAGAAGGTCGTCATCTGATTCCTTGCATCGGAGTTGCTCCACAAGCTCAGGCAGTTGGATTGCTGAGGGAGGGAATGTGTGAGTGAGGAAGGGAGAGTGGGGGAGAGTAGGGGAGAGGAGAGAGGGAGAGGAGAGAGGGGAGGGGCTGAGTTGGGAGGGAGGGGCTGAGTTGGGAGGGAGGGAGGGGAGAGTGGAGAATAAGTTTGCAATGAAGGTGAGGTGAGGGCTGTTAGTACTTGGTGAGGTGTAGGCTATTCTGAGATCAACTGGGTGACGAAGATGAAAACAAATCGAAGGATTCACGCCATCTCTCTCACTTACGGTCTTCCGAGCTCCAACTTAGCACGTGTCTGAATATTTCAAGCAACATAGCGCTCAAACCATGTCACTTGGATCACACATAGGAACAATTCACAAGCCTATGCAATATCCACCTAAATCAAAGCCAAGATTTTCAGCAGTGTGTACTTTCTACAACAAAATGAACGTAAGGATAGATCGTGTGTGTGTATATGATGTTTTTTTCGTGGAAGGCTTGTTGATAATTCACCGGTCTCACACTTAGAAATTAGTTCCAACTGGAGTGGTAGATATGTACACAGTTTCTTCATCTCAAAAAAGTTTAAAACTGGCAGAAGAAAAAGAGAGGAAATTGGGCAGTCGTGCAAGAAAAACAAATCTCGAGGATGCGTCTGAGTTGAAATTCTGGAAGAGTCATTCTTGGCTCATGCGAAACATTGCCGATGATTTAACTTCTCCAAACTTACAAAGAAATGCCTCGCTCACGGCGTGAATCTATAATTCCTGACACCGAGACTTTGCATTCTCAGTCGCAAAGACACAGAACGACAGAAAGAGGGGGGTTGACAGAGTCAAACAATTGGAGAAGAATGTGGTACATTGAAAGAGGGGAGGGGGGCGACAAAAGAGCACCANCCCACAAAACCCCACCAAACACGGGCAAAACTCACAGACCCACTCTACAAGCCACACAGACACACACACACACACACACACACACAGCCACACACACAGACAAATACACAGAATAACATGTACAGTTACAGACAGTAGACACACACACAGACAGACACGTACACACACAGACTGAGAAACACGCAATGTATTCGTGCGTTACATATGGCGAACGATACGTTATTGCGTGAGTGGGTGTGAATAATAGGAAACTATATTCGGGACCCATCCGAGCTCGAGCAAGAGGCAAGTAATATTTCTGCGCAAAATCTACATATTGTATCTGCAACGAAGTGAAACGCGTGAAAAACACATCAAAGAGAGCTTTGCTGACGCATTTGATATTGTTCAATCCAGTGAGTCTATTGACTACTCTATGTTTGATCGCGTTTTGGTTGCCATCTACATCGACTATAAGGTTGGATCTGACTATTCACTATATTGCAACAAAACATCGGCTGTCAAAGACCGAACAAACAGTATCTACTACGGAAGGTCAGACAAAGATTATGAATTTCTGCCATTCTAATATCGCGGGAAACACAGAACAGGGAATAATGACCAATTAAAAATGCGGACTTCTTCGCTCGAGATGAGCTATTAATAAACAACTAGCTTAGTACAAATGTTTAGGATGATCTGAGCACAAACTTTTAACTTCGAGAAATCACGCACAATTGACATCAAAATCACAAAAAATTATTGAATTGAAATCACACACAATTGACATCAAAATCACACACAATTATTGAATTGAAATCACACACAATTGACATCAAAATCACACACAATTGATAACATCGCAACTCGAGAACAACTCTAAAAGCAACCCGGAAAACAACATATAACTGATGATACTGTGGCAGTTTTATGAGAAGCTCACGCATGAGCAAAATCTCATTACTTACTCGGAATGGTTTATTAACATGGCATATTATATACGAATCTGTCAAGAAATGGAGTGGAACCGGATCTGAAATTGCTGACAAATGTGTTCTGATAAGAAACCATGACTTGGTATGTGAAGAATTTATCATTGTCAGAACCATGATGCTCGGATATTGAAAAAGACGCGACCGAACCTTTAACATTGCAAAAGCGTTATTATGACTCAAATGAAGCTTTGCAAATCAGCAGAATATTTTATAAGCATAAAACTCTATGCTATAGATAGTAACAACTAAATTTGCCGAAGGACTATAATATCATGTAAAACTGAGAATAGAAATTTCCAGAATTTATTGCAGGTATATAACATCTGACGTTTCATCGACACCTTATTTGCGTTTTGTATACCTTTTCACACTGTCAAATTCACTTTGCACCGCGTTAATATGCAAAGGCTAGGCAGCTATGGGAGTTTTCATTTGAGCGAATAGACACAGGTTTTAAAACGCAACTTTGTGCTGCTTTACAAAAGACGGTGAGATCATTTTGTAAAATCAAATAGAGTGTTCCAACTTTACCAATATTACTGAGTATAAAAGTATGCAGCTTCAGTTCAAATAACGTCACCATTCAGCACTTTTACCTGGTGCAATGCGAATATCAACAATGAAATAATCTGCTAGTAGTATTTCTGATTGGACAGAACACAAAATTTGGAAAAAAAAACTCAAGGACTTCTTTAAAAATGATCCACACCAACTTCCACACCAACTACTTTACTAGGGTTACTATCCATAACAACTCAGAATTTAGTTGAAGGTCGACGATGGGGAGCCAATCAGGAACTTAGGAAATATCCAGATTCACTATTATAACCGTAGTGAACATATGTGACAAATTCGGAGGAAGATAACAGTCGCAGTCCAGCGCGTGAGGTATTTAGAAATAATGCATGATTATTACGATGATAATTCATTGTTGCACGAAATCCAGCTGAATATATTTTCCATTTTAATATGATCTTCTCGGAAAATTTAACATTTTCTTTTATTAAAGCGCATGGGCTTCACGACAAATGGAAAATCGCAAGAGAATTATGAAAATTGCTGAGTGAGAAAGGGGGAATCATATGCAACCAAAATAAAACGAAACCTAGTTAAAAGATAGGCTTCTTGCGTAGCACCATAATAATATCATGTACCGCAATGGTATTTGACGTTGCATCGATTAACCAATTACCAGATCAATTAACGGTCAATTATACAGTCCCATGAATACTTGGGTTACCAAGGCAACGCTTCATAGTTACAGTTAGCGCTATCATAGTCCACAACATCTCATAAGAGTTTACTAACCTTTCTGGTAATAGTACTATGTATGTGAAGATCAATTGGGCACAATTATAAATCGTGAAGCAAATAGTGCATGACGTCATGACGTACTGAGAACATACAATGTGGACTTGTGAGAAAAGAAATGGAGTCAAAGCAACAAAGCTCATGGATCATCAAAACACTATCTGAATACGCGGTTGTTGATCATGACAACTATACAGTTTGTTAGAAAACACATACAATGAATTCAGATAAACTTGCATAGAGATAAGAAGGGGGAAAGAGATTGTAGGTTTTCAAACTCACAGTTCCGCTTGAGGTAGCGTTTTATCCGGAACTTGCAGAACAAGCAGAACTTCAACTTCATATCCTCTTTTTTTATTCGAAAAAGAAACGGCAAAAATAAGATTTACAGAATCGATATTATACAGAGTTGCTAGACACGAGGTGTTACAATATGTTAGGGCGTCGCGGTAGCTCAAGATAAGGATATGACTGCACTACGTATGATCATATCGAGTGTGATGTGAGAATGTACATTGTACATTCCTTATGTATTCTCTATACATTGTGAATAGGTAACGATTGCATGATCCTATCTTGCTCATCCTTGAAGTAGCATGGAGATGAGATTAGCGATTATAAAAAGTCTGATGAATTCAGAATTAATTACAACTGTCCATCCAAATTGAAACTTCTTCCCCATGCTATTCACTATTCACTAACTGAATTCAGTTAGCACAGTTTGTGCCGAGCCCGATGCCGAATAACTTACCGGAGCCGGGTCATAATGTGAGGCTGATGCTCCGGAAAAACTGCCAAGAGAGACATGACAATACTCATGACCAGCTTGGCACATGGTTCTGGACAATTTCATATGCGCTGCTGCACAGTCAAGGATCATGGCAACGATTACTCGTATGTCATAAGCTTGTCATGGGTTTTGGTCAGAGTATAGACGACCGGCCTGTCCACCAGACAATGACGTGTCGTATTGTGTGACCTGCCATGGAGACAATGTGTGACAATGTGTGATGTGTGGGTGACGAGCATTCGTGGATTATTGAGATAATAAGACTGGGCATGAGTGCCAGGGAAAAACGAAGAGAAATGAACAAACATGACCTGTGATTTACAGGCATATGATCTGAGAATGAGAATGATGCAATTAGGGTAGTAACATGTTATAAATCTTGTGGTGGAGATGACACATTTTGCGTGATAGAATGGTCCAATTCCTAATTACCTGCTAGCTGATTCCTGATACTGTTCCTCTCTAGTCGTGAGTCAGTGCTGACCAGGATGGTATTAATGAACCCCATCACTGTCACACTGTAGTCAGGGATCTCCGACGTTTTCAGCTCGTGAACCAGCAAGTTGTACTTGTTCTTCAGTCCTTTCAAATTCTAGAGAAATCATCGTTAGGTAAATGATGTGTGGAATGAAGTGGAATCGTGGTTGTCGGGAATGAAATGGATATCGTGAACGAGATATTGTGGCGATCTCAGATCTATCGAGACATCATCATTCGGTTTCGGGGTCAGTGCAGATATGGTATAGCCTCGTGAGTATTGGAATGTGCAGTGATTCACTGAATTCCTCTTGCTATGCATAAGCGTCGGGCGTGGTGATGATACTAAAATGAAGTCAAGCAATGAATTATTGGCTGTTTACAAGCAACAAAATATAATGAAACCGATAAGTGAAAGCCGGCGCACGGTCATAAGGGGCGGTATCATTAAAGCTAAATCAGAGGCGTCAAATATCAATGGGTTGCCGTCAAGCTGACTTCGTATATGACAGATCATCGATAATTGACGACAATAAAGACGATGGGTGATCAATCAATTAATCAATGATCATGTTTTGGCTCAAAGTCAAGGGCGCAGAGATCCAGCTCGTAATCAACCCAAGGGTAGATAATCGATATCTTTTCGCCAAAGATAAAATCTTCTCGTCCTAGTAACGGTAAAACTGCACGTGTACCCTTCACGTGCCCGAGCCGCGCGCGCTGGTGTTGCACGTGCAATACAGAGAGTAAGAATCTTACCTTAGCTGTCTGAAGAGCGTGTAGAGCAAGGTCGTATCCACGCTGAGAGTTGTAACACAACGCACTCAACAGATCGAAAATGTGTTTCTTGACCATGACGTTCTTCGTGGTGAGGGCTGCAGGAGCAGGCATGTTCACACTTCATACGAATATGGGGTTTTAAACTGAGTTTTAGTGGGGTTAAAAACTAAGCGAGGAGGGGTGATGATTGATGAAGCGAGATTTGGAAGGGGGAAGGGGAATTCACCCCGGGTGAAAACAGAGAAACGACTCTCCTAGACTTCGGAAATTTTTAATGTTTTCCACTCAGATCTAAAAACAGGCTCAGTCTAACACGTTGAGATACTAATCGTACGAGCTATCGGAAGGAGGAAATATCATGTCTAGAGAGTTTGGAGGAGGCAAAGTGTGATTCATAGCGCGTCATAGCATCATGATGGTTATGTTAACACATTTGTACAGTTTCTTATGGTCATTGGTGGAGATAGATAGACTTGCTAAGTGTTGAAGCAGAGGAATGAGTGATATTGGTACTAAATCATCTTTAAATTTGGACCGTGAGGAAAAATTTCCTTGCGGTTTGTCAGCACTAACTTCTCGTTGATTTCGTACATATTCCACGCAAGAATTCTTATGAATTTTCCTTGCACTTTAATCAAGAAATGCAATATTTGTGTTGTCACTATCAAAAACTATATTAATTCTTCCTCAGAGAGAAAACAATTCTTGTCATTATGTCACAGGCAAATGTTTGGACTGATAATTATTACAAAAATACTTATATCGGGGAAGTTATCCAATACTCAGCCGCTGGAATCTAGACAGACAGTCAACCGCTTAAACGCAGGAAAAATGTCTCACACTTATTTCTGCAAAACAGTGCGATTCACAGTACACAAGATTATGTCTGCGCATACCCAACTACTAGATGGCCCGCATGACACTTGCCAAACAGACGATGTTTCGATCTGAAAATCGTGTTGATCTAGTTGACAATAACGATGCATATGACAAGAATCACACGCCCTGGTACATGTGACATGAGAGCACTTTTTCCGCGAGCCGAATGACCGGCTGCTGCACGTCAGCATGCCTCGATTATTTCTGGTCATTATGCCCGTACATATTATTGCACGTGCATACCCCCAATTAGCATACCCCCAATTTAGTCAGGTAACCAATCTACAAACCCAATTAACCTAGCTTATTGGATTTCTAAAAGGGGGCTAATGTTATCAAAAGGAGGCACAGAGTTAGTACGTCATCGTACAGGGAGTAATATGGATTACAATATCGGGACGGAAGAAGATCTATGAAGAATGTCACGTGATCATGTCTTACCATGAGCAAACTGCTCTATGTACGTGTAGTCCTCTCGCTCAAGGAAAAACTCCAGCCCAGTCTTACTGTTCAGAATGGTCTTGATCAGGGAGATACACTCCAGTTGTACCATCGCGTCAGAGATGCGGAAATTCTGAAGAGTGATGTCAGTGAACTGTGGCACTTATTGACACCACACTCACTTGACACCACACACTCACATGACACCACACACACTAGACACCACACTCACTTGACACTACACTCACTTGACACCACACTCACTGGACTTACCTCTTGCTTCGCTAGTGTGTTGAGGGTGTCAAATACAATGGTTATTCCATCCAGTTCGAGGAAGTTGAACAACCACATGTTATCTGCAGACTTGAACCGCTTCTTAGCTGCCACGTATGTCTTACACCTAACGGAACGATAGGAACTCATTGACGATCGTTATTAACAGACTGACACCAATTTGGGCTGATTGACACAACTCAGTTCGTTGACACAACTAGCTGAATTTTCATTGACACCACTGCAAAGCAAGTAACAGATTATTTCAGATTAAAGCAAATAGTCTTGATAGATAGATATCACCCAAGACTAAAATCGTGTGACGATAGCAATTTGTTCCGGTTACTATGGAAACAAATGATTATTGGTGTCTATGGCGACAAATTACCCTGATGAGCCGATGATAATTGTCGTTATTTCTGCAATTATTCGGGAGAAAATTGCAACTTCGGCTCTCATTACCTAGTCATTTGGTGATTATCACGCATGATCGCCATCCCATCAATACCACGATAATCTCAATAAAACAGCTCCATGCTCTAAAACCAATACACAAGAAAGAACAGTAGTTTCTGCTAAACCCTGCGTTATGGCCAACACGGCAACACACACACACACACTCTTTCCTATCGACTAATTCACACGGTGAGTTTTACGGTTACTCACGTGGGATGGTCTTTGATCAGTTCGATCAGTTTCTCGGGACTGGATACCATCACAGCATCCGCAATACTGTCACTGCTCTCTGTCTTCACTAGACCAGACTCTTTGGCGCCTTTCAGAGCCTTGCCCCATCGCCCAACTTTGGGTACTTTCTGAAAATGAGCATGAATCAGGAAATGGTTATTTAGAAAGGAATATTCATGTTAGATTGTGTTTAAAATTGATTAATTTTTTTGAAAATTGATCTACACGAGGCTCGTAATGTTATTTAAAAAGTGTTATCTAGAAAAGTAATTGATTCGCACGCACTTTGTCATTTTATTTTCTGGAAAGGAAAAACCGTCGTGAAGTTTGCATAAGTTTAGTACACAAGTCTATTAAACTACGATAGATTTACCTCTTCTGAACTGGAGCTAGGAACAAGAACACAATCACCCAAAAAAGGACCCCTAAAATCACTCTCCGCTGCCAGAGACACACTAGGCTCGCCTGGTACATTTTGTACGAGCAGTGAATTCAAACACAACTTTATACTATCCCGGAGGGTGAATAAGTTTTCCGAGATCAGAGACTTGAGATCAGAGACAGGGAGATGTTGAGGCACAGGAGAGACAGCAGTGTCTCCGGGAAAGACGTGAGAGATAGCAGTGTCTCTAGGGGAGACAGTAGTGTCTCCAGGGGACATGGTGCAATCGAAGAGACCCTATTATGTCTGCTCTGGATCCATGTTGTTTGTATGACAAGCTTGTAAAATTTGACGATCAGGAGGGGCTGAGATGAGAACCGGGAATCAAATCGTGAAAAGTATGTGTGCGCATTGTGATGTATTATAGTGCTGACGATTTTATTAACACCTAGTGTGAATAGAGTGATTGTTTAAAATGACACTGAATGAAAAGTTTAATACTATGAGGCTATCACAGGCCAGGAAAGGAAGAGAATTTGTGAGATTAAACAAGGGTGAGGGTGTAGAATTTATAGAGGAGCATGTTTTTGTAAACCGTGTCCAATAGACACCGTCTAAACTATAAAGAGGTGCCACAGCATATAATAATTAGTACTAATTGTGTAGGTAATTAGTCAACATAACTATGTTAGAATTGAGCGTAGAGAGCGGATTTTGCTCTCTTCTCCGAGGTGTTCCATGCGGAACCTTGATTCGATAATATTGTTTTGTTATCCATCGACACTAGATTCGACCAGGTCATGCTTTCGGAGGAGAAGCAATGCTCTTTGGGATATCAGTAATCAGAATGTGAATAATAATGAAATTTTCCTTGAAAATTCCACGATCAAGATG
The DNA here is from genome assembly GCA_946803715.1 of Beroe ovata. Lineage (NCBI taxonomy): Eukaryota > Metazoa > Ctenophora > Nuda > Beroida > Beroidae > Beroe > Beroe ovata. Next base: position 4,329 of record CAMPET010000246.1, on the reverse strand, counting down.
AATAATCTTGCTTGTAAATAATTCATAATTATGTGACTTTGTAAGAAATTCATAATTCCGTGACTTTGTAAGAAATCTTTTCATTCCTACTAATCAGAAAACGAGGCATAATCTGATAGAGATTGAATACAAAGTCGGATGTTAAAGATAGCAAGATTCTTGCTGCTTACGAAACTAGATATTTCACTCGCAGTATCGTTTTTTCTTCCAACTTTCACTTGCAGTGCCTCGAAACATCCCACATAGTGCTCTACAATGGACCAGAGCTCCCCTCTTCCCAAAAAAGAGCTATGTATGGATGAATTCCTGACCGAAATCGGGGAATTTGGAAGATTCCAGAAGTTGCTGGTAACCGTTCTCAGCGTCCCTGCAAACGTCGTGGTGTACCCCTTCCTTATCATCTACTTTACCAACTTGGAGTCAGATTGGCAATGTGTAGCGGGTAGTGAGGTCTGTACCATGTCAGGGACGTTCAACAGTTCGGATGAAAGGAGGTGTGCCATGGGACGGGCAGAGTGGGAGTTCACCGACCCGGACACTTTTAGTCTCATCACCCAGTACGATTTGGTTTGTGGCCGAGATTGGATGATACATCTGTCTAGCAGCATCTTCTTCATAGGAGTGGCACTGGGTAAGACCGCGCGTCCTATTCATTGTCCAGTGTTCCCTAACTTGAGGATCCAACCTCGATTATAACCCTCCCCACTTCTCCTCTGTCCTACCACTATATCCCCACTATACCAACAGGGACAATAGCGAGTGGCTATTTTGCCGACAATTACGGTCGCAAACTCCCGGTTTTCGTGAGTATCTCCATCCTCCTGGTTCTCATGACGATCAGCCCCTTCCTCCCCCACATTGAACTGTTCACTGTGTGTCGCTTCCTCATGGGAGTTGCCGCCGTCACCGACACCCAGAGTTTTGTAATTGTCAACGAGTACGTGGGCCGCTATCACCGGCCCATAATCGGCAATGTTCTGTGGGTAATATGGGCGGTGGTGGAATGTGCACTTGCCCTCAAAGCGTTCTACATCAGAAACTGGAGGACACTCTACGTCATCTGCTCCGCTCCCTATTCCCTTGTCTTACTGTCATGGTGGTTTGTCCCGGAATCAGCTAGATGGCTGAGTGCCAATGGACGGCACTATGAAGCTATGGATATACTACGGCGGGTGGCGAGCTTCAACGGAACTGAGATGCCGGAGAATTGTGTGCTGAAGAGCAATGATCAAAGTCAGGTGGAGAAAGTCTCATATCTCGATCTGTTCAGATCGGGGCGAACTCTGGCAACCCAGACACTCCTCCAGATATTCGTCTGGATATCAGTGGGAATGGTCTACTACGGGACTTCTCTTGCCATGGCTGACCTAGGCGGAAACCTCTACACAAACTTCGTGCTGGGGTCGCTGACGGAAATACCAGCCTACTTGATCTGCATGTGGGGTGTCAACAGTCTGGGCAGGAAAACCATGACGATATCCAGCATGGTGGTGGCCAGTGTAGCGTGTATCGGGGTGTTCCTCATTCCCATCAACCATCAAGTGTGGGGTCCTATCCGGATAGCTATGGGTGTCTTGGGCAGACTCTTCATCTGCATCAACTTCTCCGCCATCTACACCTGGTCTATTGAACTCTACCCCACCCGGCTGAGAGCTATAGGATTCGGATTCCTGGTTGTGATGTCACAGATAGGGGGAGCGGCATCCCCCTGGGTCGCCAAGGCGCTCATCCCCATCAGCCAGCCACTCCCATTTGTAGTGATGGGCAGTGTGGGACTAGTGTCGGGAGCAATGCTGCTACTCCTTCCTGAGACCAAGGATTGGGACACGCTGGAGACCCTGGACAAGACGACCCTGGACAAGACGACCCTGGACAAGACGACCCTGGACCGAGCAGCAGCAGCGAATGCAGATCTCGTGATTAGTAATCAGACCAATGTAGAGGATGTCTGAATCGTGTGAGTTGTTATTGCTATGTTAGCTACTTTACTTAATCGACATTGGTGTCAACATGACTTACTTATGTTACTCGATGATATTAACTGAAAATTATATCTACGTAATGGGTAAAAGTGATCAGAAAACCGCGACAAATTAGGATCAAAAGCGTCGTCATAGCAACCGCGCGCCGACAAAATCATATGCACGACACGATATAATTATGCTGATTCATCATAATAATATCATTATTATGAGCTGTCAGCAATGTTATTTGATAACTCTGAGTGAGGAGGAGGGGGGCATGAATTGAATCACACATATGTTTGCCCCACAGAATATTATGTGGAGTGGCCAGGGAGAAAGCGGACAGTCCATGTGACTGAGCGTGAGCCCAAAGCGTGCGTGAATTGGAAACCGATTCAAATATTGTGTTCCACACTATGATATGTGCTCATGCAAGATAACGTGCTATATAATTATGTGGTGTCTGACCAGCTTGACTGTAATTAGAGGGTCCTAGCGCATGGGCCTGATATCATATCGACAACTTCATTGATGGTCCAAAATGACGGAGTTAAGTGACGCAGTAATGCCCATTCTAACGAATTCTTAAAATGAAGAGAAAAACGTCGAGCGAAAAATGAATTAAATCGGTATAACTTCTTCAAACGAAGCATGTTTTCATGCATGTATTATAGTTTTCTAACATAATACCATGTCAACACTGAATATAGAAAAGTGGGCGTGGCACAAAGAAGTATAGTGACATGAGCAATACGAAGAAGCTGGTGGATCAGTGGTCATGGAAAATATGTGAGTTCAAAACATTCGTCCTCTCCTACCCACCAGACCCTCAAGACGGATACATTTGAACTTGGGCGGAGCCGAATGTTTCTAAGTACGGCAAGGGAGTATACATCGAGGACAGTTGTACAGCAAGAACAACAAATTTGTGTTCCTGTGGAATTGATTAGCAGCAGTAGAGTGGTGACGTGTTTTCACCATTGTGTTGGATCACCTGTACTAATACAGCAGGTGATGCAATCATTGCAATATCATTGTAATATATGATGGAATGTAGACAGAGGGGGGGGGG
>CAMPET010000245.1:92062-103597 GCA_946803715.1 Beroe ovata | reverse complement strand
CTTTTTTTTTTTCAATCACACAGATTTTTATGTTTTGGGATGTTACCGTAATCATATGATGTATATTATAAAAATCATGTTGTAGAATGTGTCAACTGCATTTAGTGCGATAGATTAGCACTTAAACATCAGCATGTGGGTTCAAATGTTGGTATATGCTAGTAATCACACCGTGTGACTTGCCAGCTGTTATCCCGCTATACCTACCTGCACTGTGGTTACCATTGGTTTAGATTGTCGTTGCATTCAGGATCCGATGATCTCCACTGGGGTTGTCCACGACTGTTGTTATCTCGATGACTACATCCGTTTCCACCGTCTCCATGATATAGGTGTTCCTCTCATGTTGATTCTATGCGAAACTAGATGGTCCTTTCCCATTATCCAAGTCAGTGAGTAACTCTATTACTCCACTTTGTCATCTGGCTTGCTGGTTCCCGGGATTACCGGTCACTGATAATGTCGGACTGACGACTGGTGCTAGCATTTTGCAGTTCAGGAGGTTCACGGCCGAATCCAGCAACTGTTGGTTGAAATCTGTGTGTGAGCTACCAATTCGTCCTGCATGTTTCCAATCCAAGTTTTTGCCACTGTCTGTGAGACAGTCTGTGAGACGATCCTGGATCAGCTTGGTCTGTCATATGGTATGCATCAGGCATGCATATGCTATGCGATATGCATGTGTTACCAGCTATGTGTGAACATATGAAGACAGATGGTTCTAGCCTTTCCATGGATTATGAAGAGTTGGCTGATTGAATGGGTACATATGACATACACTGACAATGGCTGGGTAGTGGGTACATTGACATTGGGTGCAGCGCACATGTGAGTTGTGAGGACACCACCATACCTTGACAAACATTCAAAATATTCTACGTGAAAATATAGAGTAAAAGTATTGAGTAAAAACTAAAAGTATAGAGTAAAAGTAATGGTACACTAATTTCGACCGTCATGTCGTGATTGTGATGATAGGTGATAATTGAGTTAATATATTTCAACTACAAGCTATGGTAACTGCACTTACAACTTAAATTGATGACATACACTGCCAACTTACACTTACAACTCACACTAACGACTTACACTTACAATTTACAACTATAAGCTAGGATAATTTTATATGCATCACATTACAGAGATGAATCATGCTATACGAAGTGATCCTAAATTGCGTCACCCTATTATAATTAATGTGGTAGTTGTAGAGATAAGAATTACATTACATTGCAGGTACACTCAATTATAAGTTCTCTTGTACAAAATTGGATACACTGATTTTAGAACTTACAAACATTTACGAGTACACTTACTTACACAGTACATGTCATACATTTGCACATCTTGTTCTTATACATATACTTACACATTGACACACAGACACATGCACATTGCACACATACTTATACGCACACGTCTTACACAATACACTCACACTTGCATTTACTTATATGCACTTATACGTCATACACTCACTTACAATATCCCACTTACACTCGCACTGACTAACACTTGGGCTCACTTACATAACCACTCATTATAACACATACACTTACACTTATAGGTACTTACACGATATATACGTACACTTACAATTAACACTAATTATACTCACACAATATTTATATGCGACACACACATATGTATATAGGCGAGGGAATTGTCATCTCAGTGGCTCACTGTGCAGTGGTCGCGAATCACGCACAGCGAGCTGTTGCCAACAGTGTGAGAGTAGTGCAGATTGTTGTAGTAGTCATGTCATAACGTCGGATGAGTCAAGTAAGGTCTGTCTACTGCGCCATTCTCACTGGCAGAGAATAACCATTCCTTCTAAAAACTATAGATAGTACGAATATATATTAACACAGTGGTACGAATGTGCATGTTACCTATATGAGTCACTGTCATCTCTCGCATCAGTCTCCACATCTCAAATCAATATCATCTTTCTCTCATTCACTTTATACTCAAAATACATTTCACAATACTCATTTCACTTTACATATCTCATAACTTATCACAACATCATTCCACATATCATCAAGCCACTCTTCGTCCCCTTTCATCCTCTTAGAATCCCGTTTAACCCCCTTCGAACCCTCCATTCTCGTATATCATATATCATACACTTCACAATTCATTGAACTTCATTACACTTATCACAATATCATCCTCATCATCATCATCTTCAACCCCTTCATACCCTTCCATACCCCCCTATAATACCCCCTTCAAACCCATAACCCCTTCTGATCCCTCCATTCTTTCTCATATCACTTATCATACATTTCACAATATCATATACATTACACTTCAATACATTATCACTTCATTTCAATACAATACTTATCATAACCCCCTCACTTCATTTCAATATAATCTCACTTCACTTCAATACATCATACTTTATCACAATACACTTCACTTCACTTTACATTTCACTTTACATTTCACTTTACATTTCACTTTACGCTTTCATCACGCCTCACAGTGCTCACATTCAAACAACTCATCGAGTCGGTATGGCCATACCTTAATTACATGCACATTCGACTACATTATTCTACGACAATATAAAGCTCCTATACGACAATATACGACAATATATACGACATAATATACGACAATATATGCGACAATTTTACTTAATGTACGAAAAATACATAGACGACAATATACACGACATTATGTATGACTACTTGACATATACGACAATAAACGACAAGTATTCGACAATATCCGACAATGTCCGACACTTTACACATTACACAACATATATACGACAATATATGACGATATGCACTACAATATCTACGACAATAACATATGAGACAATATACGACAAACATACGACAATATACGACAATATACGACATACATACGACAATATACGACAATATACGACATACAAACGACAATATACGACAATATACGGCACCTAACATCGAGTATTACTACAGCCTACAGTATTACTACAGCCTACAGGTTAGTAAACGTGAACTGGTTTCTACAATAGAACAATACCGCAGAGCTAAAATATGGGTGCAGGTGACGCAAATACCTAGGGTGTGAATAAGATAACTATAACTACTATTGAATGCTACGAACAACCTCATACAACATCCACATACAACAATCACCCACAAACAATCAAACAATACATACGAACAATCACAAACAAAATCACAAACAATTATATACAGACCATAACGTACAGACAGTCACGAACAAGCAATCACGTACAAAAACATATGCCTACAAACAACAGTCACATAACATGACGTTCAAACATTCGCATACAAACAATCGCAAACAAACAGTGACATACAAACACGGTCTACAATCAATCACACACAAGCAAACACGAACAAACACCTTTTAGAATATACTACATGAGTACGTTACCAAAGACTACATGAAAACTAGGTACGAATATGAAGGCCTAGCTAGATATATGAAAATCATATCGATATACACTAGTCTTTCCAGACTAGAAAGAATGATAGGCTAGGATTTTGTCCAGATACCAGGGAGAAATTTGATTTATGCCGGCAAAATCTTAGATGAAAGTCAGCGGCAGAAGTGCCGAAATTTCCCAAAAACAGCTACATAGTGCGAACAGAACAGCAATCTACTCACGTCCTACAATAATCATCCTCTTCTTCTCTGGTCTTCTCTCTATCCTCGACTAGAAATACCGTCTCTCTTGTCTCCGATCTTGCTTTCATCTTATCTCCGATCTCGTCCTCGTCTCTCGATTATTGTGAGTTCTGTCCGCTCTGTTAATCGTGATCCACTGCACTGTTGGTTACTCTTCGAGTTTGTGCCAAAATTATCGGGGTTATCCCTGAATCTATGTTAGTAGGAGAGATGGTTAGCTGTTTGGTTCCTACCTTAACCTCTTTTGGGTTACAAAACGGCCCTTACTTAGACGATTCATCTATACCACTAACAGGACATTCACAACTTACGACAGGTACATTCAGCTGTAGTATATATAAATATAAATGAAAATGGCTATGATTGAATGGGGACATGCTGGTCGACGGTCGTTGTGCGCATTACTACTCGAAAACAAAACTGAAAGTTGAAATAAATAAAATGTGGATATGATAAAAATAACATGGCTTGGTACGTACGCAAAGTCTGCGAGCTACTGTGGAAATGGAATTGAGCTAATTGAAATAAAAAGTGTGTTGACAATGAAAAGGTGAGTGTGCTAATGAAAATGTGAGTGAAATCTGAATTGCAAAATGAGTTGAATGAAATCGGTGAATGAAGGAAAATGTCAATGAGTAATGAGTATGGTGAAAAATTGTCTACCAACTTGATCAGAACTGACTAAGGAGCCCCGCATCGGGCTCCAAAACATGTTATCAACCCTCGTTAAGGCCCAGGTTAGCAGGTGAGGGCGTAACAAGTCATCCATAAAAGTATGGGTCGCTCATAACGATATGCAACTCTCACGAGGACACGCTACTGTTATTTATTCATTTCTGATGGAAGAAAAGGGCTCCTTGTAGCGGTCAGAGGTGTTGCATAGCAGTCAAGGCGAGCATGACTCAGGGTTAGGGGTATCGACCCAAGGACTCCTCATTTATAGTTCTGATCAATTTGGTACCAAGGAAAACGATGATATAAAAAAGGTAAAGGAAAAGGTTGTTTCTTTTGTTTGCTATTTTGCTTTTCTTGTTTGGTAAAAAATATAATAAAGTGAAGCATCGAATAGTCCAAATTGAAGTCCTAATATGAGTGTTCTGTGTGATACGAAGTCCAACACGTGGTGTAACAGTGATGATGGTGGAGAAGCCAAGCAGGAGGTGTGAACGGATAACAACCTGAATAAGAATGAGTTAGAACATTGAATGAAAGTAATAGACACATGCAAGATTCAAGTGACAGTAAATGAGTGTAGTGGTAGATGTGTGAATGAGTGAGTGAACAAGTGTTGTGGTAAAATAGGGAAGACAGATAGTATGAACAATGGAAGCAGCAGCGCGCAGTCACGTGACATACCGAGCTAAAAGTGAGAGTCAGCTGCCACCGTGAAGTATGATGTGTTTCGGAGAAGGTCGAAGTATGGCAGTAGGTCGTGCAGGCAAGCCGTAGTTAACACCCAGAGGTTGGAGCATGTGTCACAGATACAGCTGTGGCAGTTAGGAAGGCTAGGTCTGGGCACTCACAGCGAGACATGTGTAGAACTCGCTCTGTTTCCGTTGTGTAGATAACTGGGAAACTGTGCCGTGCAACTCAGGATCTTATGGCGTGTTGATTCTGCTCTACCCTCTGTTCTGGTAGCAGGGATACTCCGTCACCAAATGCATCTCTGGAACAGGGTCTCCTGACACTGTTGTGGAATCAGGAGACGACCCCCTGTCAGGGCAGTGAATGCTGCAAAACCGAGAAGGCAACTGTGGACTCTGAGTTCTGAATTCTGCCTGACTCTCTCCCCCTAGCTCGTGATGAAATTCACCCACGTACTCCTGCTATCATCTCATTACTTGAGTTAATGAGGTCCTGAATATCCTGATTGGCTGGAGCTCGTTTCTCTCAATCAACGTTCCGGGGAAATCAAATAAACACGAAGATAGATAATTGATCTTTGAATATTTCCCACAGTTCATTAATGAATCTCTCCAGCTTGCTAATAATAGCTTCTCTATTCACGACAATTAATCACCAAAACAGCAAGTAATTATCAACACCACGATCTTCCATTATTTGGGAAATTGTGAAATGCATTACAGAGCAAATAACACATTCCAGCATGACACCGGGCTCAGGAGAATGCTGAGCCGGGGGGCATAACATCCCCCCGACCAATGTAGAGCCGTCCCGGCGATCAAGTCCCGTGGTGTTTAGAAAACACAGAATACTCAATGCTCATTACCATCCTCTTGGCTTAGTTGTGGTTCTAACTGTAATAATCAGTGTCTTGCTTGGCAAGTTTCTAGTTATTGTTGGATGTTATATGTTTCTGTTTAACAGGTGCATATAACTTGAACTCATCAGCTTAGCCACATAGGATTTACATGTACAAATATATGAAATCAATTGCTCAGCAATTTCCCTCATAGCAAATTATAATTGAGCAAAAAATTTTTTTTGAAAAACACTAGGTATGCTGTAGCTTTTAGGATAAATTGAACTGGTTAACCAAAGTCAAATCAACTTATGTCAATTGATAACTAGATGAAATTGAAAAGTGTTAATTCCGAAACGTTATGAATTAACAGAACCTTATAAAGTAACAGAGAGAAAAATGTCTTAGCATATACAATGTTTCAAGAACATACCGCAGTTTTTGAAAATGGTTTAATGTGGAACTTGGGTGCCATATGTTCGTGTTACATTGAGAAGAATAATTGTTTGTACTGTTCAGCAAATTTTGCAGTACAAAATACAATACCAAAATTCATTGCAGCAAAAGTAACGTTTATTGTGTATGGTGATTGATTATCGTATTACATCACCATAACAAAACAGCTTGCAGCAAATTTAAGTACAGTAAAAATAATTTTTCAGCGTGTTATTTTTTTCTTTTTTTTTCTATCATCAAAAAAAGCAGCTAACAGCTTATAAAATTCCATAGCAGCTGATTGATTTCATTTTTTTCTGTTTTTTTCTCAATCACACAGATTTTTATGTTTTGGGATGTTACCGTAATCATATGGCATATGTATTGTATCAAAACTGCATCCAGTGGGATAGTGAACCACTAACTCATCAGCATGTTCATATGTTGGCATATGGTAGTGATCACAATGCGGTTATTTGTCAGCTGTAACCTTGTTATACCATACCTCATATGATATCGGCTGCACTGTAGTTACCTCAAGTATAGTGGTATAGACTGTTGTCGCATTCAGGATCCACTGAGATCGTTCACGCTCTTGTTATCATGATGAATCCATGTCCCCGTCTCCATGATAATGGGAGGTGTTTGTCTCATGTTGATTCCGTGCGAAACTCGATGATCCTCCATTGCAATTAACCAAATCAGTGAGTAACTCTACCACTCTCTCCACTTCGTCATCTGGCTTGCTGGCTTCCGGTGTTACTGGGCACTGATAACCTCGGACGGACGACTGATGCTAGAATTCTTACAGTTCAGGAGGTTCACGGCCGAATCCAACAACTGTTGATTGCGTCATGCTCTCGATATCGGCTGGAAGTTAGCTACATTCTGCATGGTTACAATCCTAGTTTCTGCCGCTGTCTGTGAGACGATGGAGCTCATTCTGTATCAGCTTGGTCTGTCATGCCATACAGTATGCATCAGGTATGCATATGCTATGCAATATGCATGTGCTATCAGCTATGTGTGAACATATGATGACAGATGGTTCTATCACNTGTCCATAGGAGGTGTTTATCCCATGCAGAAATCGGTGATCCTCCTTTGTCCAGCTTTTCATCTCGGACTGACGACTGATGTTCGAGAAGGTTCACGGCCAGGTCGGGCAACTGTCCATTTTTGAGTGCATCATGCTCTTGCAGTCGGCTTTGAAATCTTGGATGTTAGCTGGATCCTGCATGGTTTCAATCCTACTCTCTACCGCTGTCTGTGAGACGATGGAGCTCATTCTGCATCAGCTTGGTCTGTCATACCATACGGTATGCACTAGGTATGCATAAGTTATGCAATATGCATGTGTTATCAGCTATTTGTGGACATATGATGACAGATGGTTCTAGTACACCCGTGGATTATGAAGAGTTGGCTGATTGAATGGGCACATACAACATAGAAAGATGGCTGGGTAGTGGGTACATTGACATATAGTGCAGCGCACATGTGAGTTGTGAGGACACCACAAAGTATGCCTAGATTGTTTGGAAACATTCATAATAATAAAAAAGTATAAAGTAAAAGTAATGATACACTTAGATTTCGACCGTCATGTCGTGATCGTGATGAAAGGTGATAATTGGTGAGTTTATATATTTCAACTACAAGCTATGGTAACTACACTTACAACTTACACTGACAACTTACACTTACAACTCAACTAACGACTTACACTGGCAACTACACTTACAACTATAAGCTAAGATAATTCTATATGCATCACATTACAGAGATAAATCATGCTATACAAAGTGATCCTAAATTGCGTCACCCTATTATAATAAATGCTGTAGTTGTAGAGATAAAATTACATTACATCGCAGGTACACTCAATTATAAGTTATCTTGTACAAAATTAGATACACTGACTTAAGAACTTACAAACATTTACAAGTACACTTACGTACACAATACACGTCATACATTTACACATCTTGTTCTTATACATATACTTACACATTGACACGCAGACACATGTACATTGCACACATACTTACACGCACACGTCTTACACAATACACTTACACTTATTTACTTTACTTATATGCATTTATACGTCATACACTCACTTAAAATATCTCACTTACACTCGCACTGACTAACACTTGGGCTCACTTACATCACCACTCATTCTAACACATACACTTACTCTTATAGGTACTTACACGATATATACGTACACTTACACTTATATTTACACACAATATATTTATATGCGACACACACATGAATATAGGCGAGGGAATTGTCATCTCAGTGGCTCACTGTGCAGTGTCCCGGAAACACGCACAGCGAGCTGTTGCCAACAGTGTGAGAAAAATGCAGATTGTTGTGGTAGTAAGGTCCGTCAGAAGCTTCAAGATTTGTCTGTCTGCTGCACAGTTCTCACTGGCTGAGAATAGCCATTCCCTCTAGAAACTATAGATAGTACGAATATATATTAACACAGTGGTACGAATGTGCATGTTACCGATATGAGTCACTGTCATCTCTCGCATCAGTCTCCACATCTCTCCGTCTTCACATCTCAAATCAATATCAACTTTCTCTCATTCACTTTATACTCGTAATACATTTCACAATACTCATTTCACTTTACATATCTCATATCTTATCACGAAATCATTCCACATATCTTCAACCCACTCTTCGTCCCCTTTCATCCTCTTAGAATCCCGTTTAACCCCCTTCGAACCCTCCATTCTCTTATATCATATATCATACATTTCACAAATCATTGAACTTCATTACTCTTATCACAATATCATCCTCATCATCATCATCTTCAACTCCCTTCGTACCCTTCCATACCCCCCTATAATATCCCCTTCAAACCCATAACCCCTTCTGATCCCTCCATTCTTTCTCATATCACTTATCATACCTTTCACAATATCATATACATCACACTTCAATACATTTCAATACAATACTTATCATAACCCCCTCACTTCCTTTCAATGTAATCTCACTTCACTTCAATACATCATACTTTATCACAATACACTATATTTCACTTCACTTTGCATTTCACTTTACATTACACTTTACATTTCACTCAACTCTTTCAATTTCATCACGCCTCACAGTGCTCACATTCAAACAACTCATCGAGTCGGTATGGCCATACCTTAATTACATGCACATTCGAGTACATTATTTTACGACAATATTTGGCTCCGATACGACAATATACGACAATATATACGACAATATACGACAATATACACAATATACGACAATATACACGACAGTATATATGACAACTTGACATAAACGACAATAGACGACAACAAACGACAGAAATTCGACAATATGACATTATCCGACACTATAAACATTACACAACATATATGCGACAATATACGGCAATATACGACAATATACGGTACCTAACAATATGACAATACCTAACAATATGACAATAACATGTACGACAATAACATATACGACAATAATACATATACGACAATATAAGACATACATACGACAATATACGACAATATACGGCACCTAATATCGAGTATTACTACAGGTTGATAAACGTGAACTGGTTCCTACAATAAAGCAAATACCGCAGAGCTAGAATATGGGTGACGCAAATACCTAGGGTGTGAATAAGATAAGTATAACTACTATTGAATGCTACGAACAACCTCATACAACATCCACATACAACAATCACCCACAAACAATCAAACAATACATACGAACAATCACAAACAAAATCAAAAACAATTATATACAGACCATTAATACGTACAGACAGTCACGAACAAGCAATCACGTACAAAAACATATGCCTACATACAACTGTCACATACCATGACGTACAGACATTCGCATACAAACAATCACAAACAAACAGTGACATACAATCACGAACTACAATGAATCACACACAAGCAAACACGAACAAACACATTTGAGGATACTACATAAGTACGTTACCAAAGACTACGTGAAAACTAGGGACGAATATGAAGGCCTAGCTAGATATATGAAAATCATATTGCTACACACTAGTCTGTCCAGACTAGAAGGGATGATAAGCTAGAATTTTGTCCAGATACCAGGGAGAAATTTGATTTATGCCGGCAAAATCCTTGATGGAAGTCAGTGGCAAAAGTGCTCAAAATTCCCACAAACAGCTTCACAGTGCGAACAGAACAGCAATCTACTCACGTTTTACAATAATCTTCTTCTTCTTCTCTGGTCTTCTCTCTGTCCTCCACTAGAAATACCGTCTCTCTTGTCTCTGATCTTGCTTTCATCATGTCTTCAATCCTCGTCTCTCGATCCTTGTGGGTTCTGTCAGCTCTGTTCATTTCACTTTCAACTCATCCACCGAACTGATGGTTACTCTTCGAGTTTGTGCCAGATTCATCGGGGTTATCCCTGAATCTATGTTAGTAGGAGAGATGGTTAGCTGTTTGGTTCCTACCATAACCTGTATGGGGTTACAAAACGGCCCTTACTTAGACGATTCATCTATACCACTAACAGGACGTTCACAACTTACGACAGGTAAATATTCAGTAGGATATATAAATATAGATGAAAATGGCTATGATTGAATGAGGGCATGCTGGTCGACAGTCGTTGTGCGCATTACTACTCAAACAAAAAATAAAAATTGAAATAAATAAAAGTGGATATAATAAAAAAAAACATGGCTTGGTACGTACGCAGAGTTTGAAAGCTACTGTGGAAATGGAATTGAGTTAATTAAAATGAAAAGTGTGTTGACAATGAAAAAGTGAGTGTGTTAGTGGAAAAGTGGGTGAACTCTGAATTGCAAAAAGGGTTGAATGAAATCGGTGAATAAATGAAAATTTCAATGAGTATGATGAAAAATTTGCCTACCAACTTGATCAGAACCGAACGAGAGGCCCCGCATCGGGCTCCAAAACATGTTATCAACCCTCGTTATGGCCCAGGTTAGCAGGTGAGGGTATAACAAGTCATCCATAAATGTATGGGTCGCTCATAACGATATGCAACTCTCACGAGGACACACTACTGTTATTTATCCATTTCTGATGGAAGAAAAGGGCTCCTTGTAGCGGTCAGAGGTGTTGCATAGCAGTCAGGGCGAGCATGACTCAGGGTTAGAGGTATCGGCCCAAGGACTCCTCATTTATAGTTCTGATCAATTTGGTACCAAGGAAAACAATGAT
>CAMPET010000245.1:53616-71223 GCA_946803715.1 Beroe ovata | reverse complement strand
ACCTACATGGACAACACCTTTTCAAGCACTCCATGGAAATCCTCAGACCGCTTACTAGACTGATCACAGGTCACAATAACCTCAACTACTTCCAAAACAAAATAGACTTCAAAACCCCACCATACTGTCGGTTCTGCGACGAAGACACTATAGAAACTCCTATACATCTAATCTGCAGTTGTCCCAAATTCTCCCAATACCGCATGGACACATATGGAGAAGATCCTATAACAATGAATCAAATTCTCAGATTCATAAGCCATTCTAGGCATCTACCACTCCAATCTCTACTCTCATTTACAGAAGGCATCGACCTCTAACGCAACTAGCTAACATAACAACTAGACAGGGCCGACTGAAACCCTAACTACCAAATCTCCATACTAGAGTTATGCTACTATGGGGACGTGCTCACTGAGAGCATTCTATAAATACTGCGCGCATGCCACAAGGAAAGCACGTCGGCCCGTGCTCTCCAAAGGGTATGGTCGTGCATATATGACCTCCAATCTCGTGTTGGGGGCACTACGGATGCTTTATAAGCTTCCGTCGTCTATCTATCTATCTCTACCGGTAGTAATCGTCAACGAGGCGCCATAGCAACATCGATTTTAACCGATTTTAAGTCGCACTCAAATCGATTATTACCACCCTATAACAGAAAACTAACTGAGTTTTCCCCTGATTTCTCCTACTTTAAAAAATCGATTATAAACGACAACGAATCGCTTAATTTTCGATTTCCAAATACCGTATTATTGTCGATTTTTTAGCGATTTTTCCGACATCGATATTTTGCGATTATAATCGCTTTTGATTTAAGGCAGAAAGGACGAAAAATATCAAATCCATCGCCATTGGTCTCAAACATGAGAACGGTATTTGATTGTTTTCTTCGCATATAATCGTTATTCATCGATTTCAATCAAAAACAATCGACTATAATGTTTAATTATCATTTTCCGTCACTTTCACTTTTACATCCACAATTCCCCTCACAGTCATTACGCTGGCCAGGCGGCTTCGAGTTCGCGTACGCCCTTATAAAAGGCCGAATACAAACAGGCGTTTTGCATAGCCCTGAAAGCTAAAGCGACAATATGCTGCAAGTGCAACAACCACGAGCACGCTAAATGATAATGCATATTAATGACTGAAGTCAAATACACTTACCTGACCTGTTTCGATGAACTTGAAGGCCGCGCGCCATGGGCGAGAAGCGGGTCAACTTATACAAAGTAACATCTGACAACTTATGCAATGTTTTTCGTTGTCAGATCCAAATCGAAATTTTATCTGACCCCTCTTCCTCGCGCCTTCACGCTTCCACCGGCCTTCGATCGCGATCATCGAATATGAATGAAGTTTTTTGCCATGACCCAGAGAAGAAACAGTGGACAGATAACATCTGGCAACCGTGCACCACTAGCACTCGGCACTCGTTGCGTTGCTCAACGTCAATGATTCATTGAGCTTCATTGAGTCAATGAAGCTCGCCGCTCGCTCGCCAGGCAATGAAAAAGGGTCACTGAAAAGGGTTCATCAATAGCAAGCACTGAATAAAGCTAAAATGTTGGCAAGGGCGATTGAAAATCCAACTGTAATTACCGATGTAATGATAATTTTTGTCGACAATTTATCGATTATAATCGGTAATTACAGTTGGATTTTCAATCGCCCTTGCCAAAATGTTATGTTGCCGGATGTTATCTGTCTTCTGCTTCAATCTCGTGCGCGCCTTCATCGAAAATGATAATTAAACATTATAGTCGATTATTTTTGATTGAAATCGATGAATATCTATTAAATACGAAGAAAACAATCAAATACCGTTCTTATGTGTGAGACCAATGGTGATGAATTTGGTATTTTTCGTCCTTTTTGCCTAAGTTCAAAAGCGACTGAAAAGCGATAATAATCGCAAAATATCGATGTCGGTAAAATCGCTAAAAAATCGACAATCATACGGTATTCGGAAATCGAAAATTAAGCGATTCGTTGTTGCTAATATTCGATTTTTTAAAATAGGAGAAATCCGGGGGAANGAGACACCGAGACAGAAACAACCAGGAGAGCCGTGAGAGAGTCTGAGTCAGAACTCTTAGGTCAACCTGGTGTGCTGCGTTATAGTCACGTGATCACCCTCAACGCGTTACGCCTTGCCTATTGGGTTTCTACTGATCACGTGACCATTTCAAGTGCAGTGTCTCACTCTCTGGGGTTGGTGTGTGACATTATATATAGAGTTTAAAACACTGGGATAACCCAGGTATCCCACATCTCCCTATTTTGTTGTAGATTCTGTCCCAGAATCCAATAAGATATGTAAAAATTTGACAGTTCATGTTATTATGTTATGAGGCTAAACCCATTTAACAAATCTCATTGGTAAAAACCATTAATTTTCTAAAAATAATTTGATATTACATATACACACAAGAGCTAACAAACAGGCCTCCCAATGATTGAGTCTATTTTCCAGAGCAATGGCTCTGTCCACTTCTCTACTAGGTCCCGGAATGTTTTCATCCCTTGCTGCCTGGATATGTTGCAAGGGGAGTTTGAACACCTGCTTCACCTGCAGGTGACATCTGTCCTTCAGTTTTCTTGGACTCAATTTTGGACGTTGATTGCTGTGCTCAACGTGCCATGTTCTCAATGTTCTTGTTATTGTGGCTAGAACCGCAGCCCTAAACAAGAGCAGATTGTCCCACAAGTTGTTGAGCATTGTTTCAAGTTCTTGGGGCCCAGATAGTATCGCCTCCTCCTGAGACAATGAGAAGATGGCCCTCGTCCGGTTTACAATTGTTTGGACATCGTATGGCTTTAGAGGGTTGACTGAGTTGGGAATATTGACCACTTGCTGAGTCATGGTATTGTTCTCATATACCTGAGCCATTTTCAGGTTCAATATCCTCTCAAATGTCCTGGTGTATCGGAATGTGCTCTGGGGAATCCGTTGTGTGCAACCTTCTGGCACTGGGATTTCCCCACATGCTCGGATTCTCCTCACGTTTTGACGCTCCTCCTCCTTGCGTTTTCTCCTGTTTTCTGGTTTTGTGATGTTGGGATCAGCCTCCGTGACTGTTGACCCGCCGATCCATTCCTGAACAAAGTCTCGTTGGTGTTGGGCATTTGCCCGATGTACTGGAACAAGTTCTGCACTTGGATGGGATGCGTGCATTTCTGGGTGATCTTGTTCCGAATGTTGACAAGGGAGAACTGCTGTTTCCTCTTGGAACCACTTCCTTAATGTTTCCTCGGTTTTGGTTTTGTCCGTGGGTTGTTGATGATTTTGATTTGAATTGTCCTCTGGGGACTCCTGAAACATTAAGGGTTAGTTGTGCATGATTTCCATCATGTCTTGGATAAAGTATTTTACAAAATTAAAACATCATGANTGCTGCTATTGGTCACTCAAATCACGTGGCTGGAAGTGCATGAAAATGCATGGTTTTGTCGAATTTTTTCATACGATTTGATGCATAACTATACATACTCGAAAAATTAGAGCCGAAGGCACGAGATTTGATCACTCGACCAATAACTACTCTAATAGCACCGGGTACAAGAACTTTATCAGCGGGCTGTGGAAGAGGAAACGATCATCATCAAGTTCTTCATGACGACAAAATAAATTCGTCGAGACCTACACGTTTGCGAGACTGCTACTAGCAGTGCTAGGTCCGAAATGAAAGCACGCAGGTTTCTGAAGCCGGACAAGGCCCATGCAACATTTCATCTCAAAACTTAAGGAGTATTGTGCTGGAGAATGGCAGGGATAAGCACTGATAGGAAGTGAGTAGTGACAGACCAGGAATTGAAACAGAGGAGTCGGTGGTGTGAATAAGGGTTTAGGATTTACTTGTGTCTCCACCACCCTCTGCCATGTGGCAAGTGAGTACTGAGTTTCGTGGCAAAGAACAGTTGTGGGTGTCGAGGCCGGAAAATCTAGATAATCTCGTTTTCGAAATATAATTCAAGAGCTCTTAATTATGACGTAAGCAATTCAGAATTGGCACCAACTGCAGGTACCCCAACAGCAGGGCCGGAGCTCAGAGAGATNGAGGAGCTGAGGAGGAACTGAGACAATGAGATTAACCCCGCCCTATCTCAAACTCGCGGGGGCAAATGTGGGAAAACTTGAGGTAACGAATGATTTTATAGGAGGTTAGAGTAGGTTTAAAGCAAGTTTAGTAATTGTATACACATCTGAGTTATACATCGTCAGAAATATTATGTGTGTGTACAGAGACACACTGTGTTGCTTGCAGTAGGTTAGCATAATGGACTTTAGTGGCGATTGTCACGCGCATTTTGTACAGCTTACACGTATATCAATGTTAGCTGTACATTTGATATTGTACTTTTGCGGTAGAAAATATATGCACTTGTCAGTAGTACTAGCATAGTTCCAATAAAGTAAGAGAGATAAGAATAGAAGAGGTGAAGTAAGGGAAGATTATAGAAAGTGATCAAGTGAAGCACTTATTGTGTGTACCGTGATGGGTGCACTGACTGTTATGTCGATGGTCAAAACGTACCTGAAAGTGGGCCAGCGCTGATAAACTGATCTTCACGCAACATAGCGTAACAAATCACCAGAAATCTTTGATACCGTGAACATGCTGCTTATAATACCCAACAGGCATGTTGTGCTCGCTCTCTCTACCCACACTCACGTGGTACACTTAAAGTTGTCACGTGACTGCGCAACTTCACCTCCCATTGGCCAGATAATCGGTCACGTGCGTCCCATTCCCCGATATCATTGGACGGGAGAATTTGCACGTGATGAGGCTGGAGACGCGCGATTGGGCGGCCGATTGTTGGTTGTTACAGGAACCTATTTTACTTAATGGATCAGTTGGTGTGACCACGTTACCCGTGAGTTACATACAATAGCATGTGGGGACTGGAATCTCTCTCTTTGATGCTCGATTCTATACGTGATAATGCGTGAGATTAAATTCAACTGAAATTTTCACAATGTCTCAAGAACAAACAATGGACGATCGCACGCACGCGCAAGAGTTCAATAGATTTCTAAGAGAGATTTTTACTGAGCTACATTTGATTGGGGGTGAAGATAGAGAAAAAGAGAGACGGAGAGGTCTGTGTCGGTGTTGCAGAAAAGTGTGGCTGACCTGAGGGTGTTTGGAAAACAGCTTGTTCAACAAGAGTCAAGAACCTTGCATGGAGATCCGCAGCTCCTTCATAAATGTTTTCAATTTGGTGTCACCTTGTCGCCGGTGTTTGTGTGTGTGGATGTGTATGTGGATGTGTGTGTGGATGTGTGTGCGTGTGTGTGCGTGTGTGTGCGCGCGTGTGCTCAGGGAATTATGTTATAGTTGCTGGTCACACCCAGTATTTGAGAGGCAAGTGAATGTGTAAATTGAAGTAAGTATGGGGCAGGATGAAAAACAGGACACCGACATAGAATATTGAATAAACAATGACATGAAACATGATTGAAACTTTATTAAGCAATAAAATGGGGAATTTCAAATGACGAAACGAGCTCCTGGGAAAACCATTTAACCTGGCCTGAATTTCTTTGAGTGAGTGAAACTTTGTTTGCAGCAAAAAGCGTTCGATCATAGCCTTATGGGAATTGAGAATCGAAAAAGTCTTTGTGATGCCTCACGATTGAATAGGAAATGGAAAATGAGGTCTCTCTCTCATTCTCTCACACAAAAACACCCTGGTCCTGCCCACGGTGGCACAAAACCGATCATTAGGCACACCTTGGACAGTGTGTGTGTGTGTGTGTGTGTGTGTGTGTGTGTGTGGGATTGTTTCAAAACGAATGCGGTGTTCCATTCATACGCAACACACACATGACAGAATATGATACATGTCCCCCCGATGAATTCCATACCTCATAACCACCACAGGGGCCACCACAGGGGAAGAGGATTGAGGATTGAGGACTGATCGGGACTGAGGATAGCCAGAGGGGGTCGAGGGGATATGGGGGACTCGTCCATCAATTGGGAGAGCAATCGGGACCTTTGGCATGCTAGAGGTTGTTGTGGATGTTAACAAATCTCGACAAGAATCAGGACGGTCGAGGGACCGCTAGATTAATAGAATTAGAAAACTTAACTCGATAACATGGAATTTTATATGATTTCAGCTACTTTAATTTCATTTTTTAGGGTGCTTCATTATTGAATTACACAGCACACGATGGGAACATTCAAATAAATCCCAAAAACGTTGGTTTTTTCAACCCCCGGTTGGTAGAGCAGGAACAAACACCTTCTTGAAGCAGCTTATTTCTAGGTGTAATGGGAATCATCAACCATGGTGGGCTCAGCACCACTATACAGTATACAATCATCTCAACCCAATCATAACAGCGGTACATGAGGCTCATTCCCACGCCCCCCTCCCCTACAATAACAGCAAGGTCAAATGAGCGAGGGAGGGAGGTGTGGAGTCGCATCACACCAGGGTCACATGACGAAACCACAACATCATGATTATCATACTACTTGGTTCTGATGACATAGAGAGAGAGGGGGGTCCCATGATTATTTGTTTAGGGCACGAGCCTCACTACCAATCATTGCATGAGATGGGACTCGTATTATGAGGGGATGGACACTGTGATGCCGGGTATATATAGCTGCTTCTAAGGTGTATTGCTATATCGCTATGACTGACTTGATCCATATCACCCCTCTTCCATTCTCATTCGAGTCCAGTACTGGGAGACATGAACACTCGTGGCTCAACATCTTCAACACAGGTAATGTCATTCGATAGACATATCTTAGTTTTCAGCCAATCATCTCCATAATCTACCTCCATTCCTACGTTCATTCAGAATCACCTGTTTTCACATCATAATATTGATATTGAAACTTTAGCTGCAAGATTATCATCTCAAAAGTCTGATTTGCAACATTCACAATCATGAACATAAACAAAGCCCGTGCTAATTGGAACTTTACCCTGTGCCTACACGTCCATGTGTGTTGGATAGTGTAAAATCCTATCACACCCCCATGCTTCATTAGGAATCACAGGTCTGATTTCCCGTTAAATTGTGTCACGAGACCCAAATCAAGATAAGTGTCACGTGATACGCATCATTCGGTTCCCATGGCATCAGGTGTAACATTGCTGACGAAGGGAAATTTACACTGGCGGATTGACGAATCATTAGGATTGACTGCGCATGCGATTTGATATTTAAAGGAGTGAAAAACTCTTCCTCATCATAATCAAATCTTGATTCCGACCACATTCGTATCTCATTCTGCCATGAGTTCCAACTTTCTGTCCATACCTCTGCTGCTGGGTCAGTACTTGGGGGATGACTTTGCTAAAACATCCGATTCGTACTCTAGTCGTGGGAAACAAGGTAAAGATAGCTCCAAAACTCACTCACATCACCAAACTATAACAGATCCAACCCATACCACCAAACCTCCCCTCACTCACCTCCCACTCCCTAACTCCCACTCACTAACTCCCACTCCCAGGTGCTCCGGATTCCCCACGGACTCCCCCAGTCAAGCTACTCCCTCAAATTCCCTCATCACTGAGCTTCGCACTCCCTCCATCGCCTGTGGTGAGTACACTATCCTCAGCAATATAATTGAATGAATAATTAATCTAAGATGACCCCACGTCTTTAATTCCCCATCTTGTTTCAGACCCCAAACTATCCAGTCACACCAACAACAACAGCACCCCATGCCACGTCCCTCTTCCCCTTCCCCAACTCATACTCAGAACAGCCAGACCTGAGATCCTCGTGTGAACAGCCAGACCTGAGGTCCTCGTGTGAACAACAGGACACAACACAGATCAGTGGACAACAGTTTGATTCCTCCTGCTCGTTTCCAGCCACAAATATCGGCGGAGAGACCACTGATTTGGACAACCCCCATAACAGTCATGTCGACCACTCTGTCGGTCAGGAAGATCAATCATTCGTCCAGTCTGTGGCGGGATCGAGTAGTTGCAGCTTCAACTCCACCGGTTCCAATCATCTGCAGACACTGGAGAGTCCCCTCCACTGCTCTCCCCACTCCAGTTTCCACTGCTCCCCTCACTCCAGTCTCCTCTCCTCTCCTCCCACTACCCTCCACCTGACCCCTCCCTCGGAGCAGTTCCAACCATCCCCCTCGGGAATTGAACAATCTCAGTACCCATCTCTCCACCCCGCATATCCCCACCCCAGTCCCCCACTCCACCAGCCCACCCCAGCCCCATGTATGATGGGGTACCAGGGGACCACGCCCTCCTCCTCCACCACGCCCTCCTCATTTCTCGCACCAGGAGCTACAGATAACCTCGCCCCCTACCGACACCTCAATACTCACACAGCTGCACAGTCACCGGTTAGCAACATGTGACTTCTCAATGTTCTAGCATCATTCTATAGTTCTAGAAGTGTACATTGCAGTGTTTAGAGTACTTTCCTCTTCACACCTCTTCTACCAATGTTCCATAGTTCCATATCTCCACAGGTCACGTGCTACAGTCAGCTATCTGGGGTTCAGACAGCTCTAGCTGGAGCACCCATGAACAGCACGCCACTCCCCAGACCCCACCACGCAGCTCCCTACCCCACCATCACACCACACCACACCCCCAACTGTACTCCCTCAACCCAAGCCGGGTACTACGCCACGGGGGCACCTTACGGTCCTACTATGTACATTACACATGGCAAGGTGAGTTTTGCACACACGACAAGAATGTTTTAGCACCTACCTTCACTCTAACACACACACACAAACACGTCACAGACACACACACACACAAACACGTCACAGTTGCATGGTGAGTAATCATCTGGCTGGCAACTTCCATCGTNCACACACACACACACACACACATGCACACACACACATGCAGAGTTTAGTTCATCAGCTCAAACAGTGAGAGTTCGTATAACAATGGAATAGCACGACGTCACCATTTCTCACTATAGTTTTACGTAGAACGGACCCTCTCAGCAATTGTTGTTACTAATGGAGAGACGTTAGTGCTTGCTCTCTTTTTCTGACGAAATTAACCCCCGCTCTCTCAGATGAAGACAAGGAAACGCACAGCGTTCACGGAACTACAGCAGTTGCAACTGGAGGAGGCGTTCGAGAAGAAGAACTACATCAGTTCGGCCGAGAGAGTGGCTCTGAGCAGGGAGATTGGTCTGACTGTTCACACCATCCTGCTCTGGTACCAGAACAAGAGAGCTCGACTCAAGAAGAGGGGCATCCACGCTACCAGACCAGATCAGTAGGAGTCCTACTGAGAAGTACAGTTACCATAGCAACACAGGCTAGGTTGTCATAGCAACACAGACCGGAGTATTGAGGCCAGGTTGCCATAGCAAGAGAGACCGGAGATTTGCTACTAGTAACCGTGGCGACGGAGACTAGGACTGAGAATGAAGAGGATGCCGCAGATGTCAGAAAAAATATCAGATTGGTTTTATTTTTCTTACGTTGAAAGTAAGGTTTACTAGATTTTTGTGCGATCATTTTAGATCTTTTGGGACTTCTTGTTCATTATTTCTATCGTATTCTTTGCATACCGCTATCAAATTTGTTTCCTTTCGTTCGAGAATTGAGGGATTGAATTCAAATCGAGGGGAATTGATATCGGTTTAAAATAAAATAAAAGAACAGCAGATCACACGCTCACTCACACCACGCTACGCTATCCTGAACACTTTAGCGACTCCGCCATCATCAGCAGTAACGACCAAATTCTGTGTGATCGTCATATCGAGAAGTTGTGCCTCATGCCCGGTAACCTCAGTAACCACCTCATTCTGATCCACATCCCACACCCTGACCACGCCGTCCAAACACGCCGTCACTAGGTGGTGATCGGAGTCCCCCGCCCAGCAACTCTTCACCACACCGTCCGGGTGTGGCAGGGTGGTGCGCAGCCTCTGCAGGGCTGTGTCCCACAGGCACACCCTGTCCGCGACATATGATACTGCCACCAGTTGCCGCGTGGGGTGGAACGCAATGTCCTCCACCGAGTCTGTGGCTGAGTCCTCTGGTGGCTTGTATCCCGATGGGTGTTCCGATAGGGTGGCTATCACTTTCCCAGACTGAGCGGCTATGAGGGAGGCGGCGGAGAGTGGGCTCCCGACTAGGATGAGCTGATCGTCACGTGACACCCCCACACTGGTGATCTCTGTTCGAGTGTCCACTGACATGGTCGCGTCCCCCGACTTCAGGTTAATCACCTTGACAACGCCGTCCTGATACCCCACAACAAGATGCCGGTTAGTGGACATGAACACCGCATCCACAGGTGGAGCACTCGACAACTGGATCGTCTTCGTCTCGAAATCCGGCACTTTCCACATCCACACTCCACCCTCAGCCGCCCCAGCCAGCAGAATGGGGACCACGGGGTGCCACATGACCCACAACACATCACCTACCTCGAACTCCCATATCTTGTTGTGTGAGGAGGTGTCAAACAGCTGGATAAACCCGGCCAGATCTGCTGTGAAGTAGAACTTGTCGCTGGGGGAGAAACCTACGTGACTAACAGAGTCCTTGTGTCCCTCTATCTTCTGGGAGGTTGTCTCTTCGCCTGACAGGGAAATGGGAAGTGTTAGCGGGTGAATAGGGGGAGAGGGTTTAATATCGATCAACATGTGATGAGTTAGTATCAAACATAGTTCCGGTAAACTCTACCAGTACAGAAACAAACGACTTGTTATTTTCTATCAAACTGGTGTCGAAAACCATTTTCTCGAATTAACACATGAGTCTGATATCATATCACAGAAACACGGCTCACGTCCATGGCTAAAACACAAGACTTCCCCTCCACAGGTGACGTAGCAAAACAAAGGCCACAAAGCCGAAAGAATGCCGGCAGGATGCGGGGAAACAGGTTCCAAATTTGGTGAGATAATCGCAGTGATAATGTGGGTATAGCTTTGTTTCGGTGTTGGATTACACCATGGTGGACCTGCAGTAGTCGGACCCCCCCTTAATATGACATTATTACTGTTGACTGTCGCTTATGAATAATGATACTGCTGCTGGTGATGGAGGTGGTTATATTTCATATTTTATCGTAATTTATGTTGCTTTTCCACATTTTCAGCTAAAATTCTGCTGCATATGCTGTTGTTTCACGCACTATTACCACAACTATCCCCTAGAAAATGGCATCGGACCCCACACCACCACTATTACGACAATACTAGCATGGGTGAATATGCTGGTCACACTATCTGTCCTCCTACATCTGGTTGCTGCAGACACTCCCTGGCAACCATACTGTCCCTGGTCCGAACCCGGTGTTGACAAGATATACTACAGTTGTGATAACCATGACAACAACAACAACACTGAGGAGGATGTCCCGGACAAGATCATTACGACCACTAAACGGGCAGTGAAAGTCGGTCTCCTCTTCCCCCAGACCCCCAACTTCTGCACGTACATCGACCTGTATAACCAGGGGATCCCGGTGGAACTAGCTCTGGAGGATATCAACTCAGACGAGACCCTCATCCCGGAATTCGAGCTGAAACTCGTGACCGCGCCCCAGTACGAATCCTGTGGTCGAACATTTGACACACTGGGATACGCGTACACTCTCAGAGTGGAGGATAAGGTAGAGGTCCTCATTGGGCCGGTCTGCGGGGACGGCAGTAGTGGGCCCAGTGTGGCGAGTTTTGCCGCCTCCGAGAACATGCCCGTTATCAGCGTAGCAGCGTTCGAGGACGAATTGAACGATGTGACGAAATATCCGACTTTTACTCGGATTTACGAGAGCGTGACGATACAGGCGTATTATCAGGCGGCAGTGTACGACTACTTTGGGTGGCGAGAGGTGGCAGCTGTGGTGCAGCCGGAGCGAGGACCTTCCTGCACCATCAAGTGGGCCCACCAGGTGGCAGAGTTGAGGACCATGGGGTTCGTAGTGACCCCATACGACCTGAACCCGGACAACACCATGGATGTGTCTGATATGGAGAAGTTACTGCAACTACACCGGATCATATCACTATTCGGTAGTCCGGCAGTGATGAGATCTCTCACTCTCAGCCTGTACCGAGTGTGTGCTGCCGTGTCTTGGTGCACCTGGTCAGAATACAGGCTACTGGGAGTAAACTTCAGAATCGGACTCATTGTCAGTAACGAGCAGATTCTCCCATGGTCATGCGATCAGAGTGTGAGAGATAGGCCACAATTCTGCACGTGCTGTACAGAGGAGGAGAGGGCTGAGGACGAGGAGGCCCGACAAGCGTTCAGATCCATGATCTACATCGTGTCCGATGTGCCCAAGTTCTCACAGCAGGATAGATTATTCTGCGAGGTGATGAAAAGGATCCAAGCATCACCGTACATTGCGAGAAAACCACGGTGCATAGAGGAAGTCTATCTCATTCAGCACGTGTACGACACTATACTACTGTATGCACATGCACTCAACGTCACCAAGGATCCCACTGACGGGCGCAAGATTGCCGATGTTATCAAGAGTCTGGGAAATATCAAGGGCAAGTCAGGACGCATCGTGACGAATCAGAACGGATCCCGGTATTCGGACATGTTGGCGTATTTCCTGGTCCGGGATACCGATACCGAGATGACACCCCTCCTCCGATTATCTCCCAACGGGAACACGGGCCGATACCTCGGCATTCTCCTCCCGGGCCGAGGTGAGCCGGACAGGGTGTCCGATACTCGTCCGTGCTCCTGGCTGGACATAACTTGTCCTCGTCCACTCTCCCTCCTCATCGCGGCTGTCCTCGGTGTGATCCTGTCCATTGCAATCCTCACATTTGTCAAGATATGGATACATGGGAAGCGAGGTCCTCGACAATCCTTTGTCCTGACCCCAGAAGCCCTGGCTAAACTCATGTCCGATAACATAGAGGGGTATAAGAAGAACATGAAACGTGTACACGTGTCAGCAACAGGGGTGCGTGTCAGCGCGAGTGACACACACGTCATACCACTGCTACGGGAGCTGCATCACATTCACCACTGTAACATCGTGGAGTTGATGCACTGTTGCCCCGTTAGTACTGGTCTCGTCCTGGTGACTGAGCAATGCTCCAAGGGGAGTCTCCAGCATCTAATCTGCACTGAGGCCCGGGTGCAAACTGCTTCCTTCATACGGTCATTTGCCGTGGATATTCTCCAGGGACTTTCATATCTCCACAGCAGCAAACTGCTCGGATTTCACGGATCTCTGACGTCCCTGAACTGCGTGGTGGACGGGAATTGGACGCTAAAACTGAAGGGATTCCACCTGCGTCATGTGCAGAAATCGGAGGTACACTACAACAAGTACCAAGATGGTATCGAGCTTGGTGGACTGGAGGGGGTGAAGAGACAATATGAGAAACTGTGGATGTCCCCGGAGATGCTCTCAGGAGAAGTCCTCAGTCCAGGGGGGCAACGGGCCAACGACGTGTACTCCTTCGGAGTAATTCTCTCCGAGCTGATCAACTGTGAACCTGCATATGGTATGAGATGGAGCGGTGATATGGATGCCGCAGCTCTGCAAGAGAAGATAACACGTGTCATGAACGGGGAGAAACCTCTCAAAGACGTGATGTCAGAGGATGATGAGTCATCAGGTGATGAGACATCATCTGAGTCATCACGTGCATCTAGCTTATCCAACCAAGTGAATTCCAGCATCAGTTATCGTAGTCATGACGACAGTCTGGCATCACTCCGCAAGGCATCTGCCATATCGGGCGATTTCAGAGAGGACGGTGATCTCATGGTCATCAAACAGTTCTGTCTCCTTTGTACCCAAAGTGATGCTGATGAAAGACCCACAGTCAGGGAGGTGCTGACGCGGCTGGAGAAGGGCTCCCAGCAGTTTGTGGGGACTCTTGTCGATCAGTGGCTCGTTACTCTGGAGAAGAAGTCCAAGGAGCTGCGGACGCTGTTTGAAATTCGGAATGCGGATTTCCTGAAGGAGAAAGAACGGACAAAGGAGCTGGTCTACTCGCTCCTCCCCCGAGAGATAGCCGAACAGAAGATGACAGGAGCGAGTGTAGCTCCACAGGTCTTCTCCAACTGCAGCTACTTCTACTCGGATATCAAGGGGTTCACCAGCATAGTGGCCGATCTGACAGGTCTGGAAGATGGGGGTCCCATGGATGTGGTCGATATGCTGGACAACCTCTACACAATAATGGACAAGGCTATCGGTAAGTACAGCGTGGTCAAGGTGGAGACCATTGGGGACGCGTATGTGGTCGTCAGTGGTCTACCAGTGCCCGATGTACACGGATCAGCCCATGCTAAGAACATAGCGGGATTTGCCCTGGAAGTGCTGTCGACAACCAAGGATATCACGGTGAAGCGGCTGGATGACAGACCGGTGTACATGCGGATAGGGATCCACTCAGGGAGCTGTGTGGCCGGCGTGGCGGGGAGCACGATGTTCCACTACTGCATCTACGGCAAGGAACCGCGCTACGCTAACTCTCTCGAGTCCTCGGGGGAAGCAAGCAGAATCCAGATGAGTAATGAAATGAGAGTGATACTGGAGAAACACTACCCCAACAAGTTTGCGTTTGTGGAACGGAAACCCCCGGCAGTCATCCAAAACAAGACACGACGCACGTGGTGGCTGACAGGGGAAGCTGGGGTGTATAGGGACATGCCGGATGATTCAATCTACAAGAGCATTGAGTTCCGCAGGAAAATCTCCAACACAACCAACCCAATGTTACTGAAGGGGATACAGAAACTAAGGAGTGAGGTATCGGGTCACTCCTCAGTGCCCAAAGCCAGGACTTGCTCCTCATCCTCAGCCAAGTCCAAGAAGAGTGATCAGAGGACTCATGGTGAGCAGAAGCGCAAGAAGGTTTCGGATGCGGTTTCGGATAAATCCTCCAGCAAAAACAGCTCAAAATGAGGATGAGAGCAAATGTTGAGGTGTGACGATTGCCAATACTTCAGTTAGACATGTTCAGAGTTTTAGTGTTTGAGATTAAGTTTAGAACACCGCGACCCTCTATAATAATTGACATTTATTTCTGTTTTACAATAAATTTGTTCTGACATCTTTCCTTCACTTGTACAATCTCTTCATCGCGGTATCATAAATTTTGTCAGGCAGCCAATCGGATTGATCCGCAAATTTCTTAATTTGTAGGACCTGGTTGGTGCCAGTTCGATTCAGTCCATTTAATTTGCGGTAACAACACGTAACAACACACTGTAAAAGGGTCGAGTGTTTCTCGCAAGCAACGGCTGGAATTATAAAGGAGCATGGAACATCATGTTAGGGGCATTTATAAAAGAGTAAGGGAGAGAGGGGTGAGAGATAATTGTTTTGTAGGGCGTGATATTTGGGGTTCGCCCTATTTTAATTGGAAAACACGCCCTAAATCCTTGCGACTCCACCAAAACTTAGCCTAGGATCGCGTGATTTTACTCCTCCCTCTTTAGAGATTTGCCGGCTGAGAATATTACTGGACCGATCCAGATGTTACATTTCCAACATTAACAATATTATCCAGGTCAAACAGACACACACATTTAATCTGGAAACATTTGAACACCTTAGCATCACCATGGTGACTAAGCTGTGAATCAGCATTAGCCAGATTTTGGACGATCATTCATATTAACTACCAATTTTCACTCATTAAATCCAAACAAGCTCTTGTTATAACCACTCTGCGTTATTTCAACACAAATGCAGTGACAACAGTTAGTAAATGACGTCTGGACAGCAATATAAAACAAAGCCTGGACTAATTTGTTCAATTACTCAATTTATAGTAGTTAGATCGTATCACGAGAAAAGTTAGTGAATGATGATCACGAATTAATTTACAGAAAGCCAGAACTATTCTGTTCAATTATAATTCGATCGTTTTATCCTTCTCTCTCTCACTTTCAACTGACAACCAGATAGGTCTACCCCCTGCCATTATTGTTTGAGTCCTGCTCATTGAGCAGGTGTATGTACTATAGATCAATCACACAGCACAGTGCCCTCTCTACTATAATAGCTACTGCCAATCGACAATAATAGAAGGGATCTCTTTTCTCTATGAACAATAATGTAACAAGACGCCAGTAAAAATTTTCCAAATGTAATATGACAACAACAACAACAACATAAGTTCATCTGTCACGTTTCTACCCCGTTTCATCCTTTTTCCTTTTTGTTAAAACATTACAAGGTACTGTGTTAGGTCACCATAGTAACTGTAATACCCTGATGTCTAACACGTCTTGGGCTCACTATAAGTGGTATCCATTAACTCTCGCCACTGATACTATTGTTAACACTCTTATTATTCCTAGCTGTACACATATAATATCGTTGTTACAAGTTATGTTACCAGACAATCTGTGTGGTATCGGTTTTTTGATTGCCGGGTATAAAACTCTCTCGTGCTCACACGTTACTTATCGATTCTTAATTCTAACAGTTTCTCTACCAACGATTGCAGTTCTAGCCTCTTAGTGACTAAGACCACAATAAGAGATCTTATCCCTTATATTTACAAAACCTTATTATCAAAAAACCTCATTATCACAAAACATCATGACTATCACAACAACCACAACTTACATTTTACAATTTACAACGGCACAACGCCCCCAAACCGGATTATTTTACCTGAGATATCCCAGATGTAAGCCAAGTCATCTTCTCCCCCCGTGAGAACAAACTGTTCCGACTTCGACACATCGACACAAAACACCGAGCCCGTGTGAGCGGCGAGTGTGTGCTCCGACATATCCACCATCTCCTCGCCAGTCATTTCCTCACCCTCCTGTGTTAGCAACAAAATGAGGTTGTCATAGCAATCTCTTTCTGTCTGATATTGTTAACTGATAACAGCGATTGTCAATAGCTCACCGGTAACGGTTGTATAATGTCGTCATCTTCCCCCTCCTCCTCTTCTGCCATTGGCTCTTCCTCGTTGTCAGACATCAACTCCTCGTTTCCATCATGATCTGACGCCCCATCTACCATCCCCTAAATCAATAACACTTTGTTACATCACCGCGCAGTCGTGTGTGTGTGTGTGTGTGTGTGAAAAATGCACAAATTTTCCCACGGTCCTACTATAAAGCCGCGCACGCGCGTATCATGCCGCGCATAGACGATACAGAAAGCGTAGAACTATGTCGTGTGTATTGCGCGCGTGACTACACCATATCCATCTTTTGCCACAAATTTCAGATATGCGCACAGTGCACACGGTCTGTCGTGAATGCATGCAGCTGCGAGAGAAATCTAATGTCTTTTATCAATGATGTGGATTCTCAGACATCATTACCGATATAACATAGCCAATCAGCCATATTGTGCCACATCAACACAATCTTACGATCTGATAACTCTGAACCAATCAGAAAAGTAATCAACCACATACACACGCACAAACACTCAATGCAGTCTACTACCCCCTGCTATGAGTGGATGAACTCTATAATATATAGAACTTAGACAGAGAGATCAATTCACAGCATGACTCTAAACCGCAATTTGCTTTGTTTCAAACACATTCATATCCATATCCACGGCGACAATGGTTACCATTGTGTGTTTGTGTGTGTGTGTGCTTGCGTGTGTGTGTATGTGTGTGTGTGTGTGTGTGTG
>CAMPET010000245.1:32213-53518 GCA_946803715.1 Beroe ovata | reverse complement strand
CAACCACGCACAGCACCATATTTCCAACAGTCCAACGCACGCTCTCCAACATATCTCTCCACTGTTATAGCCCCCTCGCCCATTTGTAACTATACCAGTCTGTGATTACCTTAGTAGATCACGCTATTTGTGCGACTATATTATAAGACGACGTGACTTTAGTCTATAACACAGAGATGAACAGACCTCATAGCTGCTGGATATATATATTAATTAACTGTACCATTCTCCATATGATAAGTGATACACAGTGTGGCCTTTACATCTATTCTCTATCTTAATAACTAAATAATAAATATTCAATATTTGCTTCCGTGCGTTGGTTTCATGTTGTTGTTATGCGAGGGTTTCTGTTTAGACCATATTTACTACTCTTCTACTCACCCACTCCATGCAAGAATTCGGGTATTCTTCATATGATACAAACACATAGAGTTATTATATATCTAGAGTTATCTTTAACTATAATAATAGGACAATAACTCCATTTCTTTTATGTTACTGTTAATTAGTCTTATTTTTTTATGTACTTTTAGATTTCCTGGTGGCGGACATTGGCCATGTAATGGGTGGCATTTCGGATTTCTTTCTATTGAAGTTTTTGAGCGTTATTTGGAGCAAGTAGTTTTTCAATGCCCCGTGCGTATAACAAAGCATAAATTTGTGTTATCAATGAATCTTGATCTTTATATGCAGCACAATATAGAGTTTCCGGTAATGAAGTCTATTTTTAGTCACTTTCACCATTCTACTTGTTGAACTACTCTACACATATTTACGAATCGAACAATACTGTCCACATTATACTACCACGCAGTGTTCCCTTTCTCTTCTCCCACAATCCCAGCAACACATACAATTAATTGCTTCCGTACGGTCGGTTTATGGCACTGTTCATCGATATATTCTCTGATTTAACTATATTTTAGACGCGATCCCAATTTACTAAAATGACAGTGACACATGATTATACCCCAAGCAGTGGTTGAAGTAATTACCACAAGATTGAAAGTACCTTGCGTTATAATTTCACTAGTCTCGCTCCTGGGCGACATTTCGAATTCGTTCCCGGCATATTTCGTGTTTCGAAAAGCGGTGGTAAAAGTAGGAGTAATGGCGCTGCCTCTACATCTTAAAACGTAACCGTAACCGTACGCGTAACAGTAACGTTTCTAGATTTACATTGCTAATTACACGTGTGTCGTGTATAATTAAGCATCATCTTCGCCAAATACAACATCAAAACAAACAATCTGTGAACAGAGTCAATGACGTGAGAAAACACCGGCTAATGTCAAATTCACTCACGTGAAGAATAAAATGTGTCTCCCCTACCCTTTTGCTATCGTGCTATATTTCCTCTTCAGGTTTGTTCTTTGACTCCTGGATCCAGTGAGTATTTCCGTTGCCGAGAGGTTATTGAGGTACGGCATTGGCAATGTGCCAGATGGCACATGTGGCACGGGCAGGCTCGTGTGTTTGAACACAAACACTTGCTCCAGTGTCTGTTGGGAAACTGGAGTGTTGAGGTAGAACACCTGCGCTGTGACATCCACAGCACGGATAATACCCAGTCCCAGACATCGCATAGCACTCAGATCCTCCTGTGTAGTCCTTATCCCGCCCTCCTCTGTGTTCTGTGGGCGTGGTCCCGAGAGAAGAGCTACCACAGAGCAGTTGAGTGTATAACTGAGTAGATTGTGGGCTATGTTATCAGGGGGAATCACCGCAATGTCTCTCCAGTGTATTTTATAGGGAGCTTCTATCCTGTCATTCGTGTAGATAGGCGAGAAGTAGTTGAGCAGGGACATGTGACGGAGTTGAAATGCCTGGGGAGTGTTCTTTTCCTTGTTGTCATGGGCTTGGCTCGTAACATTAGATAAATGAGGGGGAGAGAAGGTTGGAGGATGGTATTCTAGTACGCCCGGAGTCTCAAGCAAGTCCGGGATCGGGGGCAAATCAGCCGTGGTGTTTCTCTGTATGTTGACAACATGAGTCGGCTCCAAACATCTCAGTATATCCCCATGAAGCCCGATTCCGAAACCCTTGGTCCACCCCATGAAGTTTACAACAAGAGGTGGTGTCTGGTGACTCGCGGTGTCAATCAGATCAAACACCTTATCCAGATACTCTCTCATCACCAGTGCAGGTGACACCACTCCAAGACAGTGAGAGATGGACGTGAGATGAGGTACGGAGCTCATGTCCTCCTCTATCCTCTCCACAAAGTGGGTAGAGTTGCAGTAGGGTGGGTTGACGAGGGGCCGTGACACCACCGACAGTGTCACCAGTCCCGGTGGTGTCAACTCGGTCTGACCAACGTCCGTCTCCAGGAACAGTACTCGAGTGTGGTGGGAGAGGAGGGAGTTGACAAGGTACCGGCAGAGCGTGGACTTCCCCGAATTCTTGGGTCCACACACTGCCACCTTCAGCCTGGTTCCGCTGGTGTCAGGTGTTGGTAACAGTGTTCTCAGCTTCCACTCCCAAGGGATGGTAACAGCTCCCACCAGCCCCACTCTGAGCTGGAAGAAGTCCAACTTCACCCTAACATCATCACCACCTGCAGGCTCATCACTCCACAACTTCCAGTATGTTGATCGGAGAAGTTGAGTGTCGAGTGTTGTGCATCGTTCTACCAGCACCACAGCTCCCACACTCACAACAACATCAGGTGACGTGATGTTGTGTTCGGTCAAACACTCCTGTATTTGGGCGGGTGTGAGCGGAAATTTGGTCCCCGTGTTAGCAGATATCCGGGCGTGGGAATTGAGAGAGCAGATGGGTAGTGGGGGTGAGGTTGGGGTCAGGGTGTAACCGTTAATGATACATTGTCCCACCAACACAGACAGCTTGGTGTCGTAGCAGGTGATGTTGTAATGGGTGTTGCTGCGAAGGAAGATGATACAGCTATCTTCTCCAATCTTCACACCATCTTCTCCAATCTTCACACCATCCTCCCCACTCTTCACACCATCCTCCCCACTCTTCACATCACCGTCATCACCCATATTCTCACTATCATCAGCTATGTTCACATCATCGTTTCCTATTTCCACGCCACCCTCCCCTATTTCCACCCTTTGTTCCCCTATTTCCCTACTATGGTCACCAACCTTCACTCTATCTTCTCCCGCCCTCGCCTCATCCTCCCCACACATCTTTGCATCCTCCGTCCCACTTCCATCATGCGACATTATGCTGTAAAGATGGAGGGGAATTTCAGTTTACAGAACAATGATGCATCTAAACTTGTGAGATATGCAACTTAGAGAGATAATGATCATAATGATTTGAACAAAATGCAGGTTTAATCAAATGCGATCTGCCTGAGAATAAATGCTAATCAATTACCTAATGCTAATTAATTACCTAACTATCAAGTAAATGAACATCCATATTATGCCAGGTATACGACTCATAATACGGCAACCTGCAGGTCCACTGTAAGTAGCACTAGTAATCACTGCACAATGCACACACCACCATAAGTAATGATGTGGTGAATGGGTCGGGTCGTTAAAAGAGTCCCCAGTCTCAAACAAGTCTGGATTTGCTCAGTCCATGTGGCACCCCGGAGGTTTTACTTGTATTCTTTAGTTTGTGATGCTGTTTGTTTTCCGATCTCTGGGCTACTGATACTCAAGGAAACATTTCATAGGGTACAGCTTGTGTATGACAATTTGATAATATACAGTTACTTCACACTATATAATTACTTCACACCTATGAGGTGCGTATTTGGCCTTATTTCTCGAGGCGAAGCTGATTTAAATTCCCGGCAAATAATGTATCATGAATAGAACCCCTCTTTATCGTCAATGCGAGGTTCAGATATAAGTCTCTCATACTTAACACGAACTCAAGGAACAGATTAATGAATAGCAGTGATGATGACCCCCAATACTAAATATTCATCAATGGAGAATTCAGACTTACTCAATATTGATCGATAGAGAATACGGACTTACTCAATATTGATCGGTAGAAGAGAGATCCCCTCAAATAACCCGCCGTCTTTCACTCCCTCTCAGATGTGTGTATTTACTCGTCTGTTATACCGTGTATCATTATCTTCTACTACTACAGACTACTGTGATCTNTTATAATTTCACTAGTCTCGCTCCTGGGCGACATTTCGAATTCGTTCCCGGCATATTTCGTGTTTCGAAAAGCGGTGGTAAAAGTAGGAGTAATGGCGCTGCCTCTACATCTTAAAACGTAACCGTAACCGTACGCGTAACAGTAACGTTTCTAGATTTACATTGCTAATTACACGTGTGTCGTGTATAATTAAGCATCATCTTCGCCAAATACAACATCAAAACAAACAATCTGTGAACAGAGTCAATGACGTGAGAAAACACCGGCTAATGTCAAATTCACTCACGTGAAGAATAAAATGTGTCTCCCCTACCCTTTTGCTATCGTGCTATATTTCCTCTTCAGGTTTGTTCTTTGACTCCTGGATCCAGTGAGTATTTCCGTTGCCGAGAGGTTATTGAGGTACGGCATTGGCAATGTGCCAGATGGCACATGTGGCACGGGCAGGCTCGTGTGTTTGAACACAAACACTTGCTCCAGTGTCTGTTGGGAAACTGGAGTGTTGAGGTAGAACACCTGCGCTGTGACATCCACAGCACGGATAATACCCAGTCCCAGACATCGCATAGCACTCAGATCCTCCTGTGTAGTCCTTATCCCGCCCTCCTCTGTGTTCTGTGGGCGTGGTCCCGAGAGAAGAGCTACCACAGAGCAGTTGAGTGTATAACTGAGTAGATTGTGGGCTATGTTATCAGGGGGAATCACCGCAATGTCTCTCCAGTGTATTTTATAGGGAGCTTCTATCCTGTCATTCGTGTAGATAGGCGAGAAGTAGTTGAGCAGGGACATGTGACGGAGTTGAAATGCCTGGGGAGTGTTCTTTTCCTTGTTGTCATGGGCTTGGCTCGTAACATTAGATAAATGAGGGGGAGAGAAGGTTGGAGGATGGTATTCTAGTACGCCCGGAGTCTCAAGCAAGTCCGGGATCGGGGGCAAATCAGCCGTGGTGTTTCTCTGTATGTTGACAACATGAGTCGGCTCCAAACATCTCAGTATATCCCCATGAAGCCCGATTCCGAAACCCTTGGTCCACCCCATGAAGTTTACAACAAGAGGTGGTGTCTGGTGACTCGCGGTGTCAATCAGATCAAACACCTTATCCAGATACTCTCTCATCACCAGTGCAGGTGACACCACTCCAAGACAGTGAGAGATGGACGTGAGATGAGGTACGGAGCTCATGTCCTCCTCTATCCTCTCCACAAAGTGGGTAGAGTTGCAGTAGGGTGGGTTGACGAGGGGCCGTGACACCACCGACAGTGTCACCAGTCCCGGTGGTGTCAACTCGGTCTGACCAACGTCCGTCTCCAGGAACAGTACTCGAGTGTGGTGGGAGAGGAGGGAGTTGACAAGGTATCGGCAGAGCGTGGACTTCCCTGCATTCTTGGGCCCACACACTGCCACCTTCAGCCTGTTGGTGTCAGGTGTTGGTAACAGTGTTCTCAGCCTCCACTCCCCCGGGATGGTAACAGCTCCCACCAGCCCCACTCTGAGATGGAAGAAGTCCAACTTCACCGTTACATCACCAGACCCAGGCTCATCATTCCACAACTTCCAGTATGTTGATCGTAGAAGTTGAGTGTCGAGTGTTGTGCATCGTTTTACCAGCACCACAGCTCCCACACTCACAACAACGTCAGGAGACGTGATGTTGTGTTCCGTCAAACACTCCTGTATTTGGGCGGGTGTGAGTGGGAATTTGGTCCCCGTATTAGCAGATACCCGGGCGTGGGAATTGAGAGAGCAGATGGGAAGTGGGGGAGAGGTTGGGGTCAAGGTGTAACCGTTAATGATACATTGTCCAGCCAACACGGACAGCTTGGTGTCGTAGCAGGTGATGTTGTAATGGGTGTTCGTGCGGAGAAAGATAATACAGCTATCTTCTCCAATCTTCACACCATCATCTCCAATCTTCACATTATCGTCATCACCCATATTCTCACTATCATCAGCTATATTCACATCATCTTTTCTTTTTTCCACGCCACCCTCCCCTATTTCCACACTTTGTTCCCCTATTTCCACACTATTGTCCCCAACCTTCACGCTATCTTCTCCCGCCCTTGCCTCATCCTCCCCACACATCTTTGCATCCTCCGTCCCACTTCCATCATGCGACATTATCCTGTAAAGATGGAGGGGAATTTCAGTTTACAGAACAATGATGCATCTAAACTTGTGAGATACGCAACTTAGAGAGATAATGATCACAATGATTTGAACATAATGTAGGTTTAATCAAATGCGATCTGCCTGAGAATAAATGCTAATCAATTACCAAATCCTAATTAATTACCTAACTATCTAGTAAATGAACATCCATATTATGCCAGGTATACGACTCATAATACGGCAACCTGCAGGTCCACTCTAAGTACCACTAGTAATCACTGCACAATGCACACACCACCATTAGTTATGATGTGGTGAATGGGTCGGGTCTTTAAACGAGTCCCCAGTCTCAAACAAGTCTGGATTTGCTCAGTCCATGTGGCACCCCGGAGGTTTAACTTGTATTCTTTAGTTTGTGATGCTGTTTGTTTTCCGATCTCTGGGCTACTGATATTCAAGGAAACATTTCATAGGGTGCAGCTTGTGTATGACAATTTGATAATAAATAGTTACTTCACACTATATAGTTGCTTCACACCTATGAGGTTCGTATCTGGCCATATTTCTCGAGGCGAAGCTGTCGTCATGGCGAGGTTCAGATATGAGTCCCTCATACTTAACAGGAACTCAATGAACAGATTAATCAATAGCAGTGATGCTGACCCCCAATACTAAATATTCATCAATAGAGAATACGGACTTACTCAATATTTATCGGTAGAGAATGCGGATTTACTCAATATTGATCGATAATAGAGAGATACCCTCAAATAACCCGCCGTCTTTCACTCCCTCTCAGATGTGTGCATTTACTCGTCCGTGTGTTATACCGTGTATTATTATCTTCTACTACTACAGACTACTGTGATCTCGGAGTAAATCGATGTCGACATAATTCGAAAAATGACAATTTTCAAGTGTAAGTTGTTCAGTGGCGACTAATGTTGAGGAAAACTCTGCCGAATGACCTGGCATAACACAAAGTTTTTAAGATTTTGTAACACTCACTCTGTCAATTTCAGAGTCCTGAGTCAGACATATACGTTCATCTGCTACCTAGGTCTCAGAATTTGTTTTTTCTGTTACTTCGTTCGTTTGTTAGAGATGAGTGAAGCATACATCCGTTTGCCACAATGGCCACTGCACATTGGCAGACGTTTATGCAGGTCTAACGCTGATAAGTCAGGTGCCAGTCTTGTGCAGTGATATTCTAATGCTGTTTCTATCTTAGCTCAATGCGACAGAGATGTCGTCAGATGAGGTAGTAGAATCGGTATCCACATTCCGGATAAAAGAGAGCGACTGCTACCGAAATGGGACTGATTCTTGCACTTTCAATCTTATAAACGTGAGTAGTCATCAGCAAAATCATCAACATATCATTGTGGTAAGCTCTTATCAAATATCTTATCAATATAATAACAACTTATTTCAAAAATTTGCTCCCTTATTAACCACGTCATAACATAGGTAATCTGGTAGAAATCGTTATGAATAATTGAAGTATAAACATGAAAATATCAACACATAAATAAAGGGTAACATAATAAATGTAACATTTCAACCCCAACAATGTCAAACACTTGCAATCACGCCCTATTCCCTAACAACATGACAAACTTATGTTGCTACTTCCTGCAGCCATAGCAACCATAGAGTTGTCATGACAACTCTCAATGTTGCACAAGTCGGCGGTAATGTGGCATTATCGCGGATTCAGGGTACTGTAATGAGAACTTTAGTGCTGCCAGAACCTTGAACTCCTCCACTATAATATCCCGACTAGAAGTTCTCAGTATTTCCGTTAGTTCTGGTAGAATGCTGACATTACAAAATAGGAACTTCTTAGCAAGGAGCAAACACGCGCCAGCTGCCAGCTTCCTGTTCACTTTGTTGATATATTTGGAGAAGGCGAGTGTCTCATAGAAACAGTAAGCGTAACACAGCACCATGATTGGCAAGTTTTTAGACTCGGCCACCTTGAGCAGATCTCTTTTGATACTCTTCATCTTGCTCAGCGTGATCTCAACCTCAGGCCACTTCTCCTTGAAAACATCGTTCTCATCCTTCTTGAACGACTCCGGGTTTTCATACTCCAGGAACGAGACAATCAGACCAGGGAGTACGATATCCGTCTTGTAATTGTTCGTGCTCCGCTCGGGGTTTTCAAGCCAGAACGGATCGTAGTAGTTCACAGGGTTCTCAGTCTCGTCCAGCAGCTCGGCGTAGGAGACAGTGACAGCGTAGTGCAGTCTGGTGTCCTGTTCCACACTGTCTTTCCGCTTACTCGGCGAGGAATCCTGTATTTGATACGGCAACACGGAGAACACTGAGACAATCGTGCTATTTTTAGTAACAAACAGGAATCGACTGTTACACTCCTCCTGCTTTATGTCCTTGGCGAATTTTATCGGCCTGCTCGTCAGTCCTGCCGGGTAGGACGAGAAGCGGCGGAGTTTGCTGTTCTCGCTAACATCCCACAGTAACTCGTTACTGTGGTCCGGCTGCTCGCTCGTGGACCGCCGGACAACGCTCTTTCGTCCAGCATCGAGAGCGATGTGAGATAGGAAGTTCTGGGTTGCCTTTAGGAGTTCTTCTCTATCAACGATATCAGCGTATCGTATCGACATACGCTGATGGATGGGAGATATGTAAATATGGATAAGTAAAATAATCATCAATTATTTTCATTCATGAAGTTAACAATCGCATTCTATTTCAGGGCTGTGCACTGTGCGTGATTGGGATAGCTGGCTTCATAATGAGTCTGTCCCTGATATGGTGTCTACTATACGAGATCGTGAGAGTGCCAGGGACCAAGGTCAGATACTATACAGTGTATGTCGTGTACAGTGTATAGTGTGAATCTAATGTATACAATATACACTATACATTACTTATATCCATTATGACTGATCTCTCTCTCTCTCTCTGCATTATCAGCAAACCAACTATTGACCATTACAGGATATCGATAACCAAAAATCTATTCTTCTCCTCCCTCCAACGAAAACCTCTTTTCCTCCCTATAAAAACCTATTCCTCCCGACAAAAACCTATTCCCCCGCTACAAAAACCTATTCCCCCGGTACAGAAGAAGTTTATGATAAACGTGGCTGTTAACGATACTCTGATGGGCGTGGTCGCCACCTGCAGAGGACTGGGGATCATATCATACCGGTACATGGGAGTGTCTTGGGACGGGACATGGAACATATTCTGTCCACTTTACACCATCCTAGCAACATCCATCTGGTGAGAGAGACATACTATATACCGTATATGTTACCATGGTTACCATATATATACTATATACCGGTTACCATGGCTACGATAGTAGAATATGATAATTATACAGGAGCTGGCCAAAACGGAAATAGGGCAACAATTTCCCAACATTTATAAGGTTGAGAGAGTTGTGTTAACATCATCCCAATCATTCTCCAAACCGATATCATCTCCACTATAATATTTCAGGAACGCGATCATCTTCACTCTCTTCCCGCTGACAGTGGACAGGTTCATTGCG
Organism: Beroe ovata; assembly: GCA_946803715.1. Taxonomy (NCBI): domain Eukaryota; kingdom Metazoa; phylum Ctenophora; class Nuda; order Beroida; family Beroidae; genus Beroe; species Beroe ovata. Next base: position 43,776 of record CAMPET010000245.1, on the reverse strand, counting down.
GTAGTTTTCTCAAACAGATACAAGACACTGGTGACGGAGCGGGTCAGCTGGGTTATGGTCATTGTGTCATGGATTCCCTCCATGCTGATGCACATTGGGGTGGACGGGCTGAACCATCTATTCGGCAATCTAGAGGTAGGTTGTGAATCCTCGTGTTAACATAGTCTTTAATTATGAATTCAGCTTGTGTTGAATCTTCGCTGAGTACAAAGAACATCATATTCTTCTATGATTTATAGTCTCAGCGACATGAATAATAAGGCTTGCATCGGTGACATATGTAAGATTTAACCCCTAGATAAAACATGGTCCTCTATCACACCACTTCCCCCACACCACTTGTTCTGATCCCCCCTCTCTAGAGGCAAGTTGTGAATCCTCGCTTTCATGTGTTGACCGAGCATAGTCTTATTAAACTCAGCTTGTGTTGAATCCTCGCTGCCAGGTTTGTGCCCAGCGAGTCGCTGGGCACAAAGCATATCATGTTTTTCTATGATTCATGTCTCAGCGACATGAAACCTGAGGCTTGCATCGGTGACATATGTGATCTGAACCCCTGGATAAAACCTGGTCCTCTATCACACCACTTCCCCCTAAAACTTGTTCTGATCCCCCTCAGATACGGTACGACGCGTCATACAGGCGATGTGTCTACACCCGATTCCGTCCAGCTGTCCCAATCATTATGCTGGTTGCTCCACTCCTCACTGTGGCAACACTGTACGTCGTCATGGTGATATTCATTGTCAAGAACAGGATTCGGGTTGGACAGCTAGTCATAACAACGTCAGCTGTCATCTTGACAGGCATGGCAACAGTTGCTCCTGAAGTCCTCATCTCAACATTCAACTTGGAAATGTCATACGAAGTAGCCCAAATCCTCACCATAACTGTGTATCACACAAACTGTATCTACAACCCAATCATATATTTCATTGCAAATCCCAGAATAGCTAATCAGCTGAGGGAGAGAATGACTCGAAAATGGACAGCAACTTCAGCTTGATAGTTGCTATAGCAATGTCAGTCTCATAGTTGCTATAGCAACGTGAAACGTCAGTCTAAGTTGCTATAGAAACTTCAGCCTGATAGTTGCTATAGCTATGTCGGTCTCATAGTTGCTATAGCAACGTGAAACGTCAGTCTAAGTTGCTATAGAAACTTCAGCCTGATAGTTGCTATAGCAATGTCAGTCTCATAGTTGCTATAGCAACGTGAATCGTCAGTCTAAGTTGCTATAGAAACTTCAGCCTGATAGTTGCTATAGCAATGTCGGTCTCATAGTTGCTATAGCAACGTTAAACGTCAGTCTAAGTTGCTATAGAAACTTCAGCCTGATAGTTGCTATAGCTATGTCGGTCTCATAGTTGCTATAGCAACGTTAAACGTCAGTCTAAGTTGCTATAGAAACTTCAGCCTGATAGTTGCTATAGCAATGTCAGTCTCATAGTTGCTATAGCAACGTTAAACGTCAGTCTAAGTTGCTATAGAAACTTCAGCCTGATAGTTGCTATAGCTATGTCGGTCTCATAGTTGCTATAGCAACGTTAAACGTCAGTCTAAGTTGCTATAGAAACTTCAGCCTGATAGTTGCTATAGCAATGTCAGTCTCATAGTTGCTATAGCAACGTGAATCGTCAGTCTAAGTTGCTATAGAAACTTCAACCAGATAGTTGCTATAGCAATGTCTATCTATAAGAGTTGCTGGCTAACTGTAAACTGTGAACTTCACAATGCGAAGCTCCTTGTGTCAACCTCCATGATCCATTGTTTAATCCCTGCGCTGCGCTGTACAATAGTACAAAACTTGAGCACAGCACGAATAATAATAATAATAATAAGAAAGGATTTATATTCCGCATTGATCTATGTTTATATTAGCTGCAATGTAATGCAAAATAAAATCAAAACATGTTAGGTAATAGAATTATCAAATGTTGATAAGAAATATGAATGAGTGAATGACTTAAGTAAGTAGCTTAATGCAAGCACACAAATTCGTCAACCAAAAAGATTTTCAAATATAAATTCAAAATAACTTAAAAATAATCAAACGTGAGGGTCAACTCAGTAAAGTATGATAAAAATAACGAAACTCACCAAGCAAGGGTCACAATATAGAGCTTGGGCATCAATCATGAAATTAAAAAAAACAAATTTCACCTGAATTCCTCAGAACTTCTCCAAACTTGATCTCCAATAGTCCAATCTCCATACGAACTCAAGGATCACTTCTTCACATTCCTCTTTGATTCAACAAAGTCCGTCAGGTCGTTCTGTTTGAGTTTCCGTTTCTGCTGTTTCCTGGGGCTCTCTCCCTTAGCCTCGTCATACGCAGACTTCATCCTGCTCATGTTCACCTTGACAACCTTGCTATGATCCACTATGGGTTTGGGGTAGTCCTTGCCTATCTCGCATCCACACGCGGTCTGGATACCCCTGGGAGCTGTCCACGGCTCGTAAATGTACTCCGCAGGGAATTTAGCCAGGATCGGAACATGTTTTCGGATGTAGTTTCCGTTAGGGTCCTTCTTCTTGAAGAATGCAATGGGACTGTAACACCTGAAGTACTGGTGGAAGAAAGCACTACACGACAACCAGTGCCAGGAGAAGTTGTTGATGGACCAATCAGCATCCACGAGATACTTCTCAAACACATCCCTGCCCAGCTCCCACGATATCCACAAATCACCCCGGGTGAGGAAACACGCGACCAAATGTCTAGCAAGATGATGCATCCATCCTTCTGTCCGGAGCTGGTTCATCACAGCATCAACTGCGGGGTATCCAGTCTGCCCCAGCTCCCACTTGCCCAAATCCCCCGCAGTTTCCTCACCCTCTCTCCAGGGTATCTGCTTACAGATCGGGTTTCCAGACATCTGGTTGAAGTTAGGAGTGGCAAAACCTATCAGATATGCCATCTCTCGCCAGTACAGCTGCCCCTTGAGGGATACCGGTGGTTTGCTACTGGATCTACCATTGAGTTTGTGGTAGAATAGTCTGGAACTCAGTGATCCCCGGGTGACATAGGGCGACAGAGCAGTGGTATCCGGTTCTAGAGCTGTGGGTTCAGTGTTGGGCTTCTCAAACTTCGCAACTCTGTTCTTCTGAGCCATGAAGTTCTCCATGACTTTGATAGCCTCCGCCTCTCCAGCTACGAGCCACGTGGTCTTCTCCTCCATCTTCAGTCCATATTCGGGCAGATCATTGAGTGATGGGACTGCAGAGAGGACCCCCTGCAGGGGTTGAGATGGAGGTGGAGGGATGGAGAGAGGGGAGTCCCGGGGTTTGGGTGGCTCCCCTGCCAGAGACATCAAACTGAGGAAAGACGTCATGGTGAGGGGAGGTTGTCCGTTGTTGAGGGACAGCAGGTACTCAGGATCGAACATTGTATGTCCCCACATGGCGTGGACACTAATGTCCTCCGACAACTTCATCAGTTTCTCATCCACTGCCTTGTTGTAGGGCTCCGTGTCCCTCTCAAATGTGAGCACTGTCACATTGTGCTGCTTAATCAGTGCACCGATAACATCACATGGGTTGCCCTTAGCAACGAACAACTTGGATCCCTTACTCTGGAGATCAGAGTCAAGTGACACAAGTGAGTCAAGTAGGAAACCCAGTCTGTTAGCACTGACTTTACCTGGCTGCAAGTAACCTGGGTCTAGCACGTAGAGTGCAATGAGGTGGGAGCAGGTCTCAGCAGCTTTGAGGAGTGGTGCGTTGTCATGGAGACGCAGTCCATGTCTGAACCAGTGGAGTCCAACTTTTGACATGGGCTATAGAGACCGGGGGGAGTGAGAATATCAGGGAATTATAAACGAATCAGGTGGAAACTGGACAGTATCACATGGATATTAAAACAGTGTGATGGATGATGAATAAGGATGGGTACAGAGTTAGACAAAATTTCAAAGTCAAAAACAAAATGCATCGTACAAAATGTATCAATCATAGTTTGAAATCACTGTATAACTACGATACTACTGAAGGATAATATGGTGACATGCGATATCATAATAAATCAAGCAACATAGGCATTTCCGTGTAAATTCCCATCCCGGGGGGAGAGACAGTTAAGATAAAAATAAATTCTGGTAAGAAAAATCAACGGTAAAGAAATAAAAACACGATTTCATTCACCTAATGAGGACTAACAGACATGCTGGTAATGCCGTTAGTAATAATAATGATCATAATATAAGAGTTATAAACTAGTATCGCAATACTGCACCAATACAAGATGCGATAGCTGGAATCTAGATGCCATCGTTAGTTGCCCTCGTCAGAATACGTCTGTCATCTCTCATCTGCACATTAGACTAAATGGCACCTATTGCCACACCTTGATGGTTGAGTCCATGGCCCCGCTAAATATTTTACCCTTGCCCACGACGAGGCAGCAAACTGAGCCCTGGTGTCTGTCCAGCGTTTGGGACGGAATCTTCTTGTCCACATTCCACACTTTGATCGTTCTGTCGTTAGCTCCTAAAAACGTGGATTAGTGATAACCATGGATACAACTATCGGGAATTGCTAGTAGTTACCATGGATTCACACGGAGACACTTCACTACCTTACGACACCTTGACATTTATCCGTTCTGACGCAGATAGCTTCTCACTTCACAGCCAGAACATCAAATGTTTGTACAATCTATTATACCAAGATTCACCAAATTTAAAAGAGGGAACTAACAAAATTTAACAAATTAAACAAATTTAAAGTAAGAGAGGTAACAAGCAGGGCTCATTAATTACCGGAGAAGAGGCGAGTGTGTCCCCCTGACGAGTAGAGACCGAGACAGTATACGGTGCCGGTGTGTCCGGTGAGGAAATGTGAAGATATGGAGGGATTGCTGGTGGAGTGGAGCTGGATACCCCTCTCATAGGTTCCACAGATTATCCACTTGTCTGTCACCACCATCGAGTAGACACTGCCACCTGTCAAAGTAGTAGTAGTGTTGGTAATATTGGGGATGAGCAGAAACAACAAACAAGGTGGGAGAGTAATGGATCGCAGAGGTGATTCATTATTGATGTCTAGTCTTAATTTCTAGTATTCTTTCGCCATTCGAACTGAAATTTGTGTGAAACATGTCGTGATAACAGAAGTAAAAATGACCAGTAATTTTCGACAAGTAATTACTTATTACTCTACTAATAATACTACCGTACCATTGATATCGATGATTCGCTCTGTTTTGAAGGAAGGAATGTCGAATATTTTGATCGCCTGGTAGATACCGACGAACATCTTGGTGTTTCTGATGACCAGAGCACGAACCCAATGGTTTAGATCGTCTATGGAGTGAACCAGCTCTAAACTGTCTTTATCCCAAACCTGGGCAATGGGCATCATTAGGTAAATGAAAGCAATTGAATTCGAAACACGCAAGTCGCAAGCTGTCACATGACCCATTTCCTCACGTTTATAACCCGTAGAGATCCACTGTACAGGAAACTCTGGTCAGCAGCCAGAGTACACACTGGGTTCTTGTGTTCGGTGATGCTGTCCACTAGTCTGTAGCTAGTGAGGTCCCACACACAGATCCTGTTGTCGCTGGCGGAGCTGTAGAGCTTGTCTCCGCTCACGCACAGTGATAGTACCATGCCCTCGTGTGCTAGGAGTGACTTGACGCAAGTGAAGTTTGCTAGGGTATCCCATACCTGCGGGGGACGGAGTGAGTCGGTCTCTCATTCCCATTGGGTCTCAGAATCTCAGGTTGATTCTGACTCCTAGCTGAAACTCACATACCTTGATCGAATGATCCCCGGACCCGGAAAAGAGCAGGTCCCCGGCGCTGGCCATGCTCCAAATAGGGCCCTGGTGTCCCACAAACGTTCCTTTACACTTGAAAATGTGCTGCTGGATGTCTCCCACCATTCCCAGCTGATGAAGTGATAAGTGCCTTAGTGACGTGACTATAATAAACCAAGAGAGATGTGGGAGCAGTGACTATTGGATTGTGGACCACGTCGTCGAAACCTGGGCTTGGATGTTGTTCATCTCATTGCTCATTTCTCCTAGAGTCACACTAGTCTCTGCTATGGCGGTGTTAAACCGATTCTGTATATCTTCAATCCTCCTGACAAGATGCAAACCGTGATTACAATAATCCCAGGGGCAGGGCAGTGGCGATATTCCGATAAGTAATAAGATGCTGTAAACAGTGGTTATACATCTTTTCGAGCTAGGCCCAGGGGCTCCTTTAGAAAACACTTAGCTTAGCTATGCAATGTGTAATCAAAGTTACTTACTTATCTCGGATTGAATTCTCTTGCTCGATCAACTCGACAGTTTTCGTCAGTTTCCGAATTTGTTTAGACTGCTGTTTAATCTGTTTCGTCTGATTCGAAACCTGAGAATTATTGCAAAATGTAGAACGTATATACTAAGAGAAAAGAAATCCAAGACAAATTCAATCACTATTGAAGCTAGTGATAGTCTCGATTATAACAAACCTCGTGAACAAGCATATCCACAGTAGATTTGAAGGAGTCCACGACACCCCTCACCACAACGAATTTGCAGTCTGTATCAACATGGCTCTCCACTTCCCCCTTAGTACCGGTGTACTTACACCCGTACATCTTGTTGATACAGACGGCATGTCGACACTGGATCACATGAGATGCGATATCACGTGACAGGAGTGTTCCACAGAGGGCTGAGTTGTTGGGACATGGTACAAGTGACCATGGGCAGGAGTCCTCGTGCTCTTTCCTCCGCCCAAATGTTATCTGTTCCGTGCATTCTGACCCAGTGTAGACTCTTGTGCCATCCTCGGATACTATTTCACAGCCGAACTTACAGTATACCTGGGGAGTCGTTACTTGGTAGTGTGTTACTTGGTAGTTTGAGTGGGGCAGGACTGTGTCAGTAGATACTGTGTGCGGAAACTGTATGCAAAAACTGGGATCGATACCGACAATGTACAGGATGTACCATCAATGCTGAGATCTGCTCACGGAGAGCAATGTTTTCCAGGACCAGGACCAGCACAATGTCGTCCACAGGGCACTTGTCAGCTCCCCTTGACACCACACAACCAGCACAATACGTATGTCCACACCTATCAATAATAGCATCATGGCTATTATCATTAATTAATAATGAATCAGCCGAGTAGCTGTAAACTTTCTGGCAAAATCAATAATAAATGAAGTATAATTGCCAAAACTTCAAAATGGACTAACTGAGTAACAACTGGTCGACGCATAACTCTGTGGCAAATGTTACATATCAGATGGGAAGATGGTTCTGTGACGAAGAGAGGTTCAGTGTCAGCATCATAAATTTCCTCATTGCTCAGCTGCTTCATGAGATTGAGTTGAGGATTTGATGATATGAGAGAGTTGCTGGCATTACTCCTACTAGTGCTGGCTGGGGGCGTAACTACATTGATACTATTCTCACCCTGAGGTTACAATCCCATTTACTGTTATGGTCCTGTGTTGTGCTTTAGTGTTATGTTCTAATCCTTCTTCAACAAAACAAGTTGTTATTTGCATACCTGGCTTGAATTAAGCGAATTTTCCTTGTGTTTCCGAAGTGATCTCAGTCTGTTGGCATCTATAAACTCTCTTTCAAACTCAGTCTCTTCATTGTCAGTTTCACTGAATGAAAAAACTAATGAACAACACATATAATAACTGTCACAGCATGGTGCTCTTTGGTAAATCCGAATCAACAAAAGGTACCTGAATTCACTGTCTGTTTGATCAAATAATGACAATCTTTCAATTTCTCCATTCAATTTCTTTGTCATTTGTCAGAACGTTAGTAATAATCTGCTCTTTCAAAAACATTCCTAGTTGGTTCATATTGATCACAAGAGTTTCCTTAGATTTTTATATTGATTAACTTCAATGGGGTATGGGAAATCATACTATCTGATCATTTAGTACCATCAAGTTCATGAACAAGAATGTGAACAGATTAATTAACTAATCAACTGCATCCATAGCTTGAACTTCATGGCTTGAACTTCAAAAGCAATCTCTGTTCCTTGATCTCTTGATGTAATTGGTACACTTGGCTCTCATCTCTTCTTAGGTGCATCAAGTTCAGGAAAGTCATCTTTTCCATAGGTCATCATGGTTTTGAGAACTAAATTTACATTAAGGAAACATTAACCTATTATCTTGCCATTTTATGAATTATCTCAATATCATTCCCAGTATCATAACTTGGTGATTTTGTTAAACCAATGGGTTTTAAAAGCTTTCAAAAGGATACAAATTAGACCCACTGTTCCAAAAAGGATGCTACATCCAATGCGTATTCTTCTGCGTTGAGCTAAGAGACCAATAGGTCTTCTGGACATGATCAATCTAAGTTCATCTTCCCATTTAATGATTTTTTGAATTCTCGTATCAAATTCGGTTTTATTTTGAATTGAATAATTTCAATGCATCATATAATAAACACTTAGGAACTAGGTAACGTAATATAGGAATATTAAGTGTTGGTGAATGTCTGATTGTCAGAATCATGTGGCTATATGTACAATGTATATGTCAAAACAAAATTTCCTGTCTTCATAATACTTGATCAATGATAATTGAAAACTAAGTTGGGTCATAACTAAGTTAAGTCGTTAAAGAGAAATGATAAATAAAATAAATAGAATAAATAAGTGAAATAAGTAAATAATGATCGCGATCGCAAAACTAATATCAAATTTGAACAAACTCATTCTACGTAGCTTGCATCAACAGTTTAGTAATAGTATCGCTCGACACTAGTTGCGCGCCTGGTCACAGAACAGACTCATAAGTTTGCTTTCAATCCTGCACAACCTGGTGGAATTCTACAAATCATATGATAAACTAATTGACTAAATCGCGCGCGCCGCTTTAATGCTTTATATAACTCCGCTCCGTTATATTTAAATATTGCAAAAATACTTTTCCGTATTTCTTACCTGCGCGCGGCTTTATCTTGCGCGATTTTGGCATTTCGATGAATCAATGAAGACGCACGCGCGATTAAACAGAGATCGGATACAATCTGACGATCTTTAAGTATATTTTTAAATTATATACAATAACACGACTTTACAGTTTACATGCATTGCGTCAAGATTATGCAGTGTACATTAATCAAGCTACATCTTTTTCCAATCTCCTGACATCCCAAAATCACCAATCGTTGATTTTGCTATGTATTTTGCTATGTTTGCAGTATACCCATAAACCTCTATAGATAAGACTTTGGATTGTCTTTGCAGTGTTGTTGTTAATGTGCAGTAGTTTGAAACTAAGCTCAATTCAAATCTACTAGTTCATGGGTAGTTCATTTGAAGAAAAGTCTGGTGTTGTAAAGTCTGAAACTGAATGGGGGTATTGGTACCAGACAATGGAGGATGTCACCATTGAAGTTTGTGTACCACCTCACACCAAGGCCAGGGACATAAGAGTGAAAATTTCTGCTTCATCTGTTTCTGTTGCAGTTACAAATGAGGAAAAGTTCTCTGGGGAGCTTTCTGCCAATATTGTCAGTGACGAAAGCACTTGGACAGTTGAAGATGAAGACGGATCAAAGATAATAAGGGTATTTCTGGTGAAAAGCATTAAAAGTCCTCAGAGTTGCTGGAGTTCATTATTGAAAGACAAATTTCCAGCTGATTACATGACACTTGACAACATGAAAAAGAAAATGCTTCAGGAACGATATCAAAGAGAAAACCCTGGATTTGATTTTACAAATGCTGAAGTTAGTGGAAATTATCATACAGGAGGCCCAAATTTGGATACTTGATGTTACCACCGGCTAGACAAGTAGCATTATATTTATATCAACTGGTAGGAATCATCTCAGTGTGCAACAATACCATTACATTTGTTGTAATACTACATTCTTATTGAAGCCATTTTGTAACTTAGGCCTAAGTTTTCATGCAGTTGTAATTTTGAGTGAGCATATGTTAGGTTACAGTTGTGTTACTTGATAAATGAATAATTAGAATGGTATATGATAGGTTTGATGTAATGCAAGGAAACAACGCACCTAATCAGCAAGATCTATCATCTAGCGGTCCCAAACCAGGTCTCTTACCAATGCAGCATCTTGACGCCCTTCTCCAAACAAGTCATATGCAGAGCAATCTGCTTGCTCACCAGCAATTCCAAAGGAGTCAGGTAACTGCAAACTAAACTTCACATGTAGCATAACTCATTATCATCATAATGTTATCGTGATATTTGTACCTGTACATTATTTAGCACTTATTGTAGATGAACTTGTTTCAGCTGCAGCAGCAGCAATCAGCTGAAGATGCACAGAAGGATGTGATGACTTCCCCAACTCAGGGTTTGACAGGGTTGCAGTTCCGACCTACCCACCAGAAGACACCAAGCGGATCACCCAATCAATACAAGTTAGTCATTCATCATGTGGAAACTGAGCTAAAATCTATGTTTCAGTTGATATTAATGTGCAGCTAACACCCCATTGCTCTATAGTCAGTCGGTCGGTGGTCACAACTCTTCCCAAAATTCTTCTCCAAAGGCTGATCTTAACAAAGACGATGTCAAGAAGTCACCATCCTCAGTTATTGTGGCAGGTATGGCTCTGAATTATGTATGATCAGTAATCAAATCCAATACCCATGCTCGAATAATATAGGCTCTGATCATTTTAAGCTATATTAGTTCCTTGTCGGATAGGGAAGTATTTATCTTGATATTTAGCACTGAGATAGCTTGTGCCAACTTGACTGTCGTTTATCAAAGTGTGTAATACCTCGATACGGTGTATGAGGGTGTGTCTGTGTTTCTATTTGTGTGTGGCCGCTAGAATACAAATGCATACTATCAGTGTTTGGTGCACACACACACACACACACCATGGCAAACCTCCTGCAAGACAAGTTCACTGAGTCCTTTTCCGATCCCAACGCCCAGGGTATAAGCAACACTGTTTCACCACCCACCATAACGTCTCCCTTCCCTGAGCTCCTCGAATCTGACATCAGGAGTGACCTCATTTCCGCCCTGAACGAGCTCAATCCCTCCTCTGGCCCTGGTCCCGACGGGGTGCCAGCAGTGTTCCTACAGCAGTGCAGTGACGAAGTTGCTGACCCTCTCACCCTTCTCTGGAGGGAGTCGCTAGAAATTCGGAAGGTCCCGGATTTCTACAAGCGAGCCACCATCATCCCCCTCCACAAGAAGGGCCCAACTTCCGACCCTGCTAACTACCGTCCCATCTCCATGACCTCTCACATCATGAAATCGTTTGAGCGGGTCATGAGAAATCACTTTGTGAGTTTCCTTGAGCAAAACAAGATTCTCTCGGACAACCAACACGGTTTCCAAGCTGGCCGTAGTTGCTTATCTCAGCTTCTCAGTCACATCGATGACGTCATTCAGGGACTCCTACAGGACTCGTCCATAGATACGATCTTCTTGGACTTTTCCCGTGCCTTTGACAGAGTCGATCACCAACTCCTGCTCTCCAAAATGACGTCATACGGTTTCCCCACTCAGATCACAGATTGGGTTGCATCCTTCCTCACTGGTCGAAGTCAATCTGTTTCCGTCCAAGGGACCCTTTCCCG
>CAMPET010000245.1:5226-18518 GCA_946803715.1 Beroe ovata | reverse complement strand
TTAGTGGACTTCAAATGAACGAACTGACAATTTTCGTTGAAGCAAGTGAGAGAGCTTACGGAGTTCTTGCACAGTTTGGGATGAAAGAACTCACAGTTTTCACTATCTGTGCATCCTACCCGTCGTTTTGTACCGAATCTACAAAACCGACGACATCTTTTGGGATGATGATTCTGGCAGGTCACACCGTTCACCACTCTGTTACCATTCATGCCGTGTGGACAGCGGTTGTTGATATAATGTTCACAGATGGTTCTGCTCGCCTGACTTTCCGGTTCCGATATCTGGCGAATGACAGTCTCGATGGTATGATTCGATGGAGCGGGACTGTCAAGTGCTATCACGTTAGCAACTGGTGAGGGAGCAGGACTCGGGCTGAGTCCTAGACGTGAGATAGCTGGAGAAGAGAGAGGAGTCACGTTGTCAAATGTGACACTGCCTGATCTTTTCCTAGGGTTATTTGATAGGAGAGGGTTATTCTTCTCAAAACAGCAGCTACATATCCATACACTGCCAATGGGCTTGTTTGGGATCTGCTCATGGGCGCCGATGTATGTCTTTGTCTTATCACAGTCATGGGACAACTGCAAACAGAGGAAGCATTGCAGTCGTGGCACGGACTGTTGCTCACTGAATTTCACTCTATAAGATTCTCCACAGTCTTGACAGGTTGAAGGAAAGAAACTCTCTACCTTAGTGATAATCCTGTCAGCTATTGTAGGCTTGTTGGTGAATATGAGAGTGTTGTTATCATCCCGAGTTTTGAGACCAAGAAACTTTGCGCAGGTCTCTAGTTGATCTGTTTTGAACTTTGGCCCTGAGAGTGTCTTCACGTTGACTGAGTGGTGCGAGACTTCGCTATATGAACTGATCACTACCTTAGAGACGGGGTCAGCTTGTCTGAGGAGTTCACCTATAGCAACCTTGATAGTATCATCAGCCACTTCAGTCATAATCACTACTCACAGAAGATTCACAGAAACAGTTGACAGTGACTATTCTAATGCCTAACATTGAGACTATGACTATACTAATGCCTAATATTGAGACTATGACTATTCTAATGTCTAACATTAAGACTATGACTATTCTAATGCCTAACATCGAGACTATGACTATTCTAATGCCTAACATTGCGACTATGACGATTCTAATGCCTAACATCGTAGCATTCTCACCAGCGCGGTCCTCGGCTCCAGCATATTCTATGACGGGGCGGAGTAAGATAGGCAGCTTCCATGAGGACCTCAGAAATGTGAGTGTTGTGAGTGTGAATACTGAATGGTAAGTGCTGTCAGTGGTGTTAGTGGTGTTAGTGGAATTAATGTGTTGGTGATTAGTGGTGTCAGTAAATACTGAATGGTAAGTGGTGTCAGTGGTGTTAGTGGAATTAGTGGAGTTAACGTGTTAATGAAGTAAACGTGTTGGTGATTGAATTTGTTGAGAGTATCATGTAGATGAATGACCATCTAACATCGAAACTGCCTTGCTCGAGCCCAATCTGTTAGTGTTGTTAAAGTTGTTAATGGAGTGATCGGGAAATTACAAGTCAGTGAATTTTGGTTGGTATTCTAGTTTGAATAATCGTCCAGTTTCTCTCGTACAGTAACTATATTACAGTAACTAAAGTAGAGAAGTCAGTGTTAGGTACATCAGAGTGCTAATATCTGATCAGAATGTTAGTATCTGATCAGTAATGAGTGATTATACTGACACGGTTATCATATTCTACTGATACACTGCTGATATATCTGTGTATTGGATATAATAGTCTAATACTATAGAAACAAAACAGGTTTATTAGCCTACATTAGCCTTCTTCTGGCGTTGCTATGGTTATGCAGCGTAATTCGGCTTATGTATTTTTCATAATTCGGCTCAGGTTACATTGTTCCCGTGTACCCAGGAATGAATTAAGTGATGTAGGAACAGTGTGATGTCAATATATTGACGGGGTAGTCTCAATTCTCATTTGAAATCTATCAAACGCGTAGCCTCTCACCCCATGGCCTGTATGACAGAATTGATGACCCTGTGCCAGTTTCAACACAGTTCAAATTCACGATCAATTTTAGTCCTCCAGCCTTGAAATCAACATGTAGTTTTAAAAACCGGTACACACAGCTAGATTTGTAGAATGGCAGTTTCTACTGTCAGAAATGACAACTTGATACGAACTGTAAGTAATGACAACTTGATAGAAACTGTGAGTAATGACCGTGCAACGAGAATGCTTTTCTATTCACACGGCAGTGGATTCTCCATTGGTGGGTACAAACAATATGACGTGTTTGATTTGCCCTGTAAACTTAATGATGATAAAGTAGCTATAGTTTTCCCAGATATCTTTTCATTGTACACTCAACACTCAACTTTTACTATCTCACTAAGTTCGCATTATTGATCAGTAATTCACACACCAGCTATCATACATTACTTTCCCGTCGGAACAGAAAGTAGAAATGAGCACTCCATGTAGATATGAAACAATGTAAAATGTATAACCAAGCATTTTCAATACAGTTGTTACATTTCCCGTTTTAAAATGTAGCAGGTGCGTGTATCACAGACGAAATGGAATGCGCGCAATAACAAACTTTGTAAAGAAGACCACATTTCACAGTGTGTATGACACAAACGTTGCGCGCGCAGCGCGCGTTGGATACAATGCTATACAATGCTTACACAACGTACATTGTACATTAGTACACAACGTGCATTGTATACTAGGTATACTGTATACTAGTGTATTAACCCCNCCAGGGCCCGGTTCATACAAAACCATAGTCCCAGCTGTGTACAAGTACAAGAGTCCTGCGTACTCCATGAATGCTAGGAACTACTTACCCAGTGACAACACTCAGAAACCCGGACCTGGCACTTACAAACCTGAGAAGGTGGGACAGAGCAACATTCATTGCCATAGCAACATTCATTGCTATAGCAACTCATGTTTCAGCTCCTTGAAGCAACATTGTAACACCTATGAACTATTCAGGTTATCAACCACAAAGCCATCGCTCCCAAATTCTCATTCGGGGTCCGGCACTCAGAGTACATGGCATTGATGCCGGCATGTCACGAGTAAAAATCTGCGAAAACGGGACCAACATTACAGCCGCATAAGTTCTTTAGTTAAACAGAGAGATGAATAATTGCACGTTCATCTGCGCATGTTTGATATGAAAAGTAATGGTCATTTTATAAATCCTGCATAAATTTACCCTTCATTCGATTTCCAAAACCTTATGCTATGTTAAACCTTTTAAAAATGCTATCAGAATACATCAAGAAACAGACGCTATTAAGTTCAATGATTTGTTTTTAGAGATGTTCATATTATGCTTGTAAATAAGATAACTGGACGATCATAGATGATTATGAATTAGCAAATAGGATTGAATGATTTTATAGAAATGTTTTGAGATTTTGACCGATTGTTACACGCTCGTCTCCTTATCTCGTCCACTTCCTGCCCTCTCCTCCCCACTTGTTCCGTCCTCTTCCATTCTAGTTCATGACAGTACATGAACTCTGCCCCCCGTCCACGAACAGACACCCACCCGTGCAATACGAGGACTCCTCACCCGCATAGAAGAGCACAGCATTCGCCACCTCGCCGACCCTCCCCACTCTTCCCATCATGACATCAGCCACTTTCCTCCTCTCCCACTCCTCATAGCTCCACCCATGGGCGTCCCTCTCTGCCCGACTTGTAGGAGTTTCTATAGTACCGGGACACACCGCGTTCACCCTGATACCGTACTTTGCCAGATCATACGCACTGTTCTTTGCCATTTGTACTAGTCCTGCCTTCGTCACGCTGTATGTGACACAGTTAGGTTGGGCAAGACATGATGATATGGACCCAATGAAGACGATGGAAGCCCCGCGTTCACTCTTCTTCAGCAGAGGTAGCATGTGTTTGGTGAGCAGTGCAGTTCCTCTGATATTAACTCCACAGCTGGCATCCCAGTCAGCTGCTGTAGCTGTTTCTATACACTGGAATACGAACGTGGCAGCATTGTTCACCAGTATATCCACATGATCTAATCGTGACTCAACCTGGCTAACCAAGTTGCTAATGGACTCCTCATCTGATATGTCGCATTGTATCGCCATAGCAACGTCATGAGCCCCCTCTATCCTCGATATAACTCGCACTGTCTCACTGCAATCTGCCTTGTCACACAACACCACGCGTGCTCCTTCCTCCACGAATCTGACCGCTATCGCCTGGCCGATGCCGCGGGCGGCGCCGGTGATCAGCGCCACTTTGCGCCCGAGACGCGGCTCTCTCGACATTCGGCCTAGCTGCGTGGTGGGGCCGCTGGGGTGATCTGTTCGACATGACATCGGGCCAGCTCGCTGTGATCAGAGGGTGTAAACTGTAAGTTATCGCAGTCATCAGTGAGCTAGTGGTACCTACACACTCTGTTTACAATTATGGCAGATAGTGATTATGATATGCTTGTAGTAACTACAAGATAAAGCATAACATTAGACCGATAACCATATATCATCATGTAATCATTGGTATGTGGTACCTAAAATATGCAATACACGATCATCAGTAGAATATTAAAGCATGTGATACAGCAACATGCTTGCGATCTGATAGATATGATCGCAATGAAGCTGTCACTACTAGTACTACATCTCTACTAGAGTTTATCACTAGAGACTAGAGTTTATCACTAGAGTTTATCACTAGAGTTTATCACTAGAGTTTATCACTAGAGTTTATCACTCACACTGGGTTTGATACTCGTCAACCACACCACCATGACCATAGATAATTATATTCAAGTATTTACCATCGATATATACATATATAGTGGTCTATAGTGGTCTTTGGGGAGGAGTTTTCTCTACGGGACCCCGTGCTGTCTATACCAACCATCACCATAACCAAAAAACAGTCCATGACCAATGTCCATCCAGTCAACTATCGATTTATAGAGCCCTGACAACCCTCCTGATCAAAATGATAACTTTGCGTTGTGGACCCTCCCAAGTATCTATAGGTACAGGGAGAAATGTGTCAGTCTGTGTCACAAACATATTCTGTCAAAGTACCTGGATTAATAAGCCTAGATTAAACACTATTTATAACTGAGAATGTTTGGATATGGCAGCAACAATGTTGCTAATTGACTGGTTGGTTGACAATGCGAACTCATACTACATTGAATTTGATTAAAATAAGCATTATTCAGTTATTGGCGGACCGGAATGAACACGTCCCTCAAATTGATCGAATGGAAGGGAGTCCTTCATTCTTCAAGTTCATTCGATTAAAGGTTAAACACCAGGTGACAGCTGTCCAATCTACTTGTTTGTCCCTCCACAAGCTATATTCATTTGACAATGACAATTGAGATTCATAAAAGTGTCCAAAGCTCGCTTCAAATTCCGTTTAGCAGATTTCAGTCGCCGTGTGACTATTGTAAGATAGTAGTAAGGAGCGTTACGAACTGTTCTGCTTTGATCAATTATTGAAGACCGGGGCTAAAATGCAACGGAATACGGCTCAAGAGAGAATGCTAACTTAGCATTCTCTTGCTCTCTTAGCATTGGACGACATGGTATTTGACTACAAAGCAGCTAAGAAGTCAGATAGTCAAGTTGTCAAATGCCAGCTTATAAAACCTACCCGTTTCCTTGTCAGTGGTCAGAAATGCTGGGGCCGGGATCATTCCAAATCCAATTATCCGAGCAACGTTCTAGTTTTACTTAGCACACGCAATGCATAAACTCAATAAACAAGTCTTGCTAATAAAAAGCACGCATAACTAACGAACAGTAAGTTTTGTTTACTGAATTGAAAACAATAATTTCTGATACTGTACAACTACAATGTACATTGTAGTTGTACCTACAGCTGCATGTGGGTGTGTAGGTACAAACAGAGAAACAAAAAATAACACGCATATCGTATAGTATACATTGTACACGTGTCTGTACACTCCACACTGTACATGTGTAGACACATGTATGACATAGACACTATTATACACAGTACACACAATAGACACAATCACATGACATTATTTGTTATTCTCACGTTATAACAGTGATTTTCCCACGTGCGCGCGCGCCGCGCACATTCCATATCCCATATACACTGTTTCCCCGCATTTCTTTTTGTCCCTTTGTGCGTTGCGAGTGTATATTCTTGCTTCGTTCCTTTGTAATGCATGCATCATTTCCCATGCCCGCCCCCACGCAAAAACTCGTGATAATTTCACAATTCTCATCCTGACAATTCATAATTCGACCATGGAAGTTTTACATAAATCATGCTATGATGATCATAGTATGCTATGATGATCATAGTATGATCAGAGTACGATCTTAAATGAATTGAATTTCGGGAGACATATGCAACATGTTAATCGATTTCATTCCCCATTCCTATTCTGCTCCCAGCGCCACCATTGATTTTGTCATAACTGATTTACTGGAGGAATTATAATTCTATGTGCTTTTGAGGTACTTTATTATGTGGTGAGCTTCACTTGAGTCCGCGTCTGATAAGCACAATTTTGATTTGTTCAGAACCCGCAGTTAATTTCCGCAGTCATATATATTTTTGATTAGAATCTCGACAAATTTCCCTCCCTCTCAATATTACCCATTTCCGGAGATTATTGCTCAGTCTATTGCCACAATTCTTCGAGGGGGTGGGGGTGGGGGGCAATATCACTAAAATGTAAGTGCTCGCTAGCTATTTCTCTATTTCATGACTGTTGCTACCCAAGCTATGTCTGCCTCATATACACGGTATTATGTAGAGGTTCTGCAGTCTGCTCCTATAAGCGGTATATTGTAGAGATCTGTCTTATTCACACCCCCACGCTAGGTGTGTTGTCAGCTCAGTTATCAGGTGTGTTGTCAGATCAGTTATCAGGTGTGTTGTCAGCTCAGTTATCAGGTGTGTTGTCAGTGCTCTGTTATCAGGTGTGTTGTCAGTGCTCTGTTATCAGGTGTGTTTTCAGCTCAGTTATCAGGTGTGTTGTCAGTGCTATGTTCAAGATATACGTTAGCAGATCAGTATCGCTATCAATGAATATCATATTGTGGTTGTGTGACACAATTTGTGTCCTATTTTACTATGCTGGGTCACAACCATGATAGGACACAGTTATAAAGATTAAAAGATTAAAAGATTAAAGAGATAGGGATTGGAGAACTCACCAGTCCTAACTACTGGCTCCTAACTACTGGTTTCCTGGGTCTCGTCAAATTGTACAGCAAACCACATGACCTCTCCTTGTTCATGAACAAACTCCTGTTGAACACGTCTGAAAGCGGGCAAATGTCTCTTGCCGTGAGCTTGCATTAGCACTATCGTAATCATAATTATAGACCTCCTGCCCCATCAGTATAATATGACACTTTTCCTTAATAAAAATCGCACCTAGCGAGATTACCATATTGTTCATCAACAGCCTCAGTAAGTTCATTGATTCAGAGATTAATTGTACTGTCTGATTCATTTTGTGATGATGTCATATGTTGCATGTGTCATCTTCCGATCAAACAAATCGATTGTCAGATTATATTAGCGTTTGACAACACACATTTGACATGCGAGCTTGGTTTGACACACGGGCCAATACCACTCTTGCCACTCGACATTGCGCGAATAGTTACAAAAGGGCCTACTCCCTCCCATACGATTCAGTCGTCATAGCATCCCAGGAAGTGTATGAATAGTGGTCACATTGCACACAGTGTGGCTATTTGATCGTGGTTAGCTTGTCACAACCTTGGAAACTACGACAAACTCACTATCCGAACTGTTTAGTGCTAGTATTTAACTCGTTACCAGCACTGGTTACACCCTCAGTTCTCACACACACACACACACACACACACACACACACCACACTGATATTGTATATCTTGGATTTGATTGGTTGACCTGTAAACAGATGCCATCATCGTACTTTTAACGTGTCATGTCCTTCCAAAACTTGAGATTGATTTTTGATGATTTCAATTTTATGAGCCCGTTAAACGCTACGGCGTTTAATAGTATTACTATTATTATAGTGTGATTGATTTTCAAGCGTTTTTAATTGAATGACCAAATATAGCTGCAGTTTGTAAAATCGGTGTTTAATTATAGCTCATTTTAATTAGTGCCAATAAAATGGCATAGTATTTTAATGAAGTGCCATCATAGACTAACAGATTTTCAATTGAATATTATGTGTGTCTATGCGAGTGAATGGGTGGGTGAGTTACTGAGCGAGCGATTTCGTGTGTTTCTGAGAGCGTCATTGATTGCAGAATGACTATGCGAGGGAATGATGTCAAGGATGCAAGATAGAGCCATTATTCTCAGTTCTCACACGGGAAACTATGATCCAAGCTGTGAAGTTTCTATCTGCAAAGATCATGTTGTCCGCGACATTTTAATGAAGTTTCCCTGATTCTCTAATCCGACAGTTCATTTCGTCAATTCATCATTATCCACCCATCAATTCTCAATCACCGCAAGGGGGTGAGGGGAAATTCATCCTAATTCACCCCATGGTGATTCGCACAATGACAGCTGTTGTGATTCCCCCGTACACCATTATCGCCCACCGAGGCGACGTGTGCTCGTACCCTCAGTTTCACAGACGTTCCTGTTCCACATTGATACCTATTGAGTGTTGACACTCCATTCATTAGAGTCATCACATCACAGAGTCATCACATAGTCATCACATAGTCATCTCATAGTCATCTCATAGTCATCTCATAGTCATCACATAGTCATCACATAGTCATCACATAGACATCACATAGTCATCACATAGTCATCACATAGTCATCTCATAGTCATCACATAGTCATCTCATAGTCATCTCATAGTCAGCTGCTATTTCCTCGGTTTGATCGCGCTACGGTCCAATCCCTCCGCAAACCACCATTCTATTATCCTGACAGTACCTAATATGTTCATAGTTTCATGATTATGAATACAGATTTCAAGAATGATCACCTATTTGCACTTTGACACTTCTATCTGTCTTTGCGTATATGCTGACAGTGAGCTTGACACTTTGTTTGATATTGACACCTACAATGGGAGCATGGCCTGTTCAGCGCGTTTTCAATACCAACAGTGTATATAACATCAGGAGATGAAATAGAACTTTAACATAATGTTTAGCGATGCGCCGCGCTGAATTTGGGTTCATTTGAAAACTGTAATAGTACTGATTTTATACAGTACTGGTTCTATACAGTTTCATTTCAGCTGAAGGGGCGTTTAAATCGTGATTCGCTACTCCTCTGTTTTAGTTGTTGTGTTAAAAATCTGTCGAAACCACTCTCTCCCCTGACAACACTCTCCCCCTGACGGCCTGACACCACAGTGCTCTCCCCCTGACACCACAGTACTCTCCCCTGACACCACAGTACTCTCCCCCTGACACCACAGTACTGTCCCCTAATATCTCTTTATAGATGATGTAACCATATATAGTTACTTAACGAGAAAGTGTGGGATAACANCACCACAGTGCCCTCCCCTGACACCACAGTACTCTCCCCAGGCACTACAGTACTCTCCCCTAATATCTCTTAATAGATGATGTAACCATATCTGTTATTCTGCTTAACGTAGTGCCTCTAGGTCTCATTAATCATTATATAACTGAAATGCTCTTTGATTTGATTGAATCATATTAGAGTCTCCGCTCTTTTTACCATAATAGAAATGAGTTATGCAGTGTTTACTCTTTACAATGTTCATTACAGTGTGTAGTGTTTATCTAAAACCGGAGCAACCATTTAGTCATTTACTTAGCGAATTGCATCAGCACAGGAGTCAAGACTGATAACCTAGTTTTCACCAAAGTCGCACAAATATTACTGATAATAGGTATGTCAGATATCATTCTACTGCATTATTTGCAAAGTATATTGCCACCAATCCGACACTCACACACACACTCGTCACTCAATATCCATTAGCCTTTCTTTCAGTTACCCTAAACTACTGACTTAACTACTGACTGAGTTGCCCTCTGATTATCCTAGTGCTGTCTGAACCTGCTATTTATAGCGAGGGCGGCATGATGGAGCGAACGCCCCCCCCCCTGAGAATGTTCCTGCCGCTGTCCGAGTGGGGATGCTCCACTGGTCAGGGATCATCATACTTATAGGAAGTTAATGAGTATGTGAGTCGTGCCTCCACCACTTAACCGCTACCGCTCAGTATATAAACATATCGCTCAGTATATAAACATTGAACAGTATGATATACGGGTCCTTTAATTGATAGTGCTCGAGACGACGATATGTTATAATCTCTAGTCATGAATACGACTGTAGTACTGTAGTAGGGAGGATCGTGTAGGGAGGATCGTGTAGGGAGGATCGTGGGAGGGTGAGAGAGATTTCAAAACTTCCTCAGTGATACCACCTCAATGTTATCCCTATGTGTTCTGTGTCTAAATCTATTCGCATGTGTATAATTGGTGTTGGGAATGGTTTGTCTGCCTGTCTGTCACATGCACGTGTATTACACAAGTACTGCACCACGTGTAGTGTTCCTCTCAGACCCCCCCCTTGTGGTTGAACGGATTACACTCAATTTTGCGCTGCTCACAGCTGGTGCAACCTAGTTAGACAGTAGATTCTGTCTATGTATGTGAGATTGACACGCTTGGTCGCTGTAGCTACTAGCTATTTTGAAACTGTCACTGTATTCTGAAATTGTCACTGTAGTTCTTGTGAGAGTGTGTGTCGCTGCAGTAGTGATTTCCGCTGTGCTGCATTGCATTACCTAAGTGTCCCGGTGTGTCTCGGTGTGTCACAATGTGTCACTGTGGCTCGTGACCGTCGTGCATTCTGTGCACACGTGCCTGTCCCAGTTGTCTACCTCATCTGCACTGCGGTTTATGGACGGTTCTGTTAGAGTGCTCATATTATCGCTGCTATTCTTTTCTCGCTACAGCGTTTGCATTTGTCTCACTACAGTCTCACTGATAAATTGAGTAGATTGAGATTTTGTGTTCTCGATATGTCTGATTAATTGAGGGTGTCGCAATGTCGCATAACTCGTAGAACTTAGGCTCTAATGATAGCAAATTATGTATGCTTTGTGAACGCACAGTACCCACAGTCGCACACACACGCACAAAGTTCATTTGTGTCTTCAATATTTTGTACATTGTCTTATTATTAATTGCACGGCCAAAATATTATACATAGCCACGACCCACGAATGCCATATATTTTGTACTATGCGTTTTGCTGCTGCTTTATAAAATAATGAACCTATCGGCCACTGTACTCAAACACACATACACTCACATGTATAGTTGCACATACTCATATACACACACACACACACACTGACACACATACGAACCCACATACTCGCACGCACTCACAGTTATGGTTTGAGATAAAAGCAATTCATTTGAACAATGGATCATCATTTGATCTGCATCAGACATCAGTACATGGCTCGTTGCCAGTACGTGTGACACGCGCCGCGCATCCCTTGACTCCCTACCTCCTGACTAGCAGTCCCTTCATCGCACGTGTTACATAAAACATGACCAGTAACCACTATAGTTTCGCTGGTTTCGCTCCATCTTATGAAATTGTATGAAGGAGCACACTTCACAATTGAACAGTGTCTGCACACGTCCCTGAATTGATTGAACCCACTGCATGCTCACTGAAAGTCAATTTAAGAGCTGAACTGCAGGGAACCTAGAGCTTTGAATTAATTGTACGGTAACCGCTGATGATTCGCAGTTTAGATTCTTCCCTCGCTTATGTCAATCCTTGGATTAGAAAATGGATATCCAGTACCTATTCCGCTATGTTTGCAGTATACCCATACACCTCTATTAAAGATGAGACTTTGGATTGACTAATAATATGTGCCACTGCAGTTTGCGTACTCGTGATGCACAAGCCATATTGTAATTAATTAGTTAATTAGTTAATGTGCTCTTTCCTAATCAATAGTGCGTTGTTGGACGCACAAATATGATATGTGTCTGCTCACNATCATACTCGGACCTATATGTTCATCAAATTGTCAGGTGTGATCACTAATCATCAATTGTCAAATCAGCACTCCAATGGTTTCCTCTCACTATTACATAGCAATCAATCATCTGCTGTCACAGTTTATGTCTGAATAGTATTTATGAACACGGTCAATCTTTTATTAGATCACACACACACGCACTACTACTGTAACACTGAAGACGATATTATTGATATATCCGATATTTGATGACTTTTACAGTTATGAAGGACTTATGATGATCGAAGGCTTAGAGATACAAACACACACCAATGCTGTGAATTTGATGATTTCTTCGCCAATATCGCTGATTAACTATTGGTAGTATTGGCTCTATAGGATCAGCATTCAGCAAGTATACAGTTGTAGTGCTGACCGCAGTGTCATCAAATAATATAATCTGCTCGCGATCTAGCCTCTCCCTTTAATAATAGTGCACATTATTATACCCCGCATGCGGAGGTTATGTGGATTTGTGTGTGTGTGTGTGTGTGTGTGCGTGTATGTTTGTGTGTGTGTGTGTGTGTGTGTGTGTTTAACTGCTGCACTTTACGCACCTCTGCCTCACACAGTGGAAACAGTATAACGGGTCCCGTATATTACCATGACTACAGCTATATAGTTACCATGACAACTACTATGTGTTGGGTAGACGTTCCATTATTTAAACAAGCGGTGTATTATAGTATCTAGCTCAGTGAAGTCGCGATATCTCCTTACTTCGCTGTTATTAACGTTGACACCTCTACTAAATGCAATGTGAATTGTGAATAGAAGTGGTGTCAGCAGTGTCAACTGCAAATCACATGGTGTGATATCCCCTTATATCATGGCATGTGAATCTGTGGTATGTGTGTGAACACGCGGGAGGGTGGCAGGAGTTTCTGTTAAACGTGCTGCTTTATAACTTTCACAGCGCGTTTAACCTACGCCGAATTATGTGTTGCTCGTTGCAAACCTTCATTTTGACTTGTGGAATATTCGTGACATCCTAATACAATCGTGCTACATGTATCCTCTTCAGTCTATATTATGCGTTACACACTCTGTTCCATACCAAGTAACCGGTAACTCATCCTATTAGTTACAGAGTAACATGCTCGTTACACACTCGTCTCCACGAGTAACATACTCACCGTTACAGTAAGTTACACTCATTGTAATGGCAGATATAACCCCCTCCCCATCTCTATAGTATTGTGTTCCAGGGTGTGTGTGTGTGTGTGTGTGTGTGCAG